>CM029379.1:18885415-19075079 GCA_017165825.1 Hepsetus odoe | reverse complement strand
ATATATATATATATATATATATATATATATATATATATATATATATGTACATTGTCCAAATTTTAGCTGCAGCTCTTCTCATGAAGTGACATGTGGTGGCCATGGGTTCTTGCCTGCAATTTTCTGCATGTTCAGTAGGCAGACTCTAGTTCATGTTCAAGGGTTTCATTCTCCATATTTCTCCACATTTCTTTCTGTAAAGTGCTCCTTAAAAGTCTTCAGCTCGAGCGTAGTGTTACAGTTAATAATTGAGAGGCTAAATGGAATATTGACCAAGCTGGACTGCTTGCATAAGCATTGCTGTTTCTCGCTTCGCAGGCCTTAACACAAGCCCTTTGGCTTTCTGAAATGAGTAATGTTACACTCTAGAGAGTCAAGAGAATGGACAAGAAGCCTCTCCCTCATTCTTCTCTTGATGTCTGGGGTAAACTCTTATACAGTGTTGTTCTGCTTATTTCTACTAATGTACATCTTGCCTGCTATCATGAAGCCTTATTTCCAGTTCCAGTGTTACTAAGCGAAACCAAAATGAAGCTAGGATTTACATTTACGGCATTTAGCAGACGCTCTTATCCAGAGAGACTTCCATGTCCTCATTACAGGGACAGTCCCCCTGGAGCAACTCAGGGTTAAGGGTCTTGCTCAGGGAACCAGTGGTGGTAGTGCCAGAGGTGGGATTCGAACCTGGGATCTCTTGAGCCATAGGTCCATATGTACCCTACCATAAGACCACCACCACCCTGGATGTAAAGCAAACAATATCCAGACATTAACAATATGTAAAATGCTTCATTTATGTAGTGTAAATGTTAACTAGAAAGTGTTCCTATACTCGGTCAGCTCACAGATGTGCTCTTACATAGCTACTGGTGCAAGCTCTGCAGAACATTGACAAAATTCTAATTCCGCTTCATGAGAAATTATAGCACACTACCCTGTTTGTGTCAAATTATGGGGTCAGTAAATACACTGATTATTCAAGGCAAAATATAAGCATTGAAAAAATTGCAGCTGCTCCACTGGTTGACTAAGAAAAGTGTGTCCATGTTCTGTAAAGTTTAAAGTGAAGTAAAAGTGACTAATTGCCATTGTGAAATACAGCACAGCACATAGTGAACCACAACGAAATGCATCCTCTGCATTTAATCCATAGATACAATAGAATATTAGAATAGAAAAGTAGTAGCAGCCGTATCCAGAGCCCGGTGAGCAGTAAATGGGACGGTACCTTGCTCAAGGGTACCTTAGGACAATCCGCTGGTCTGGGATTCAAACCCACAATGTTTTGAGTGTGGGACCTTATCCCAAAGCACTCGGCCACCGCTTTCCCAATATCCCAAGATTACATTGCAGAGCAAGAATAGGTCTTTTGACCAGGAGCAATTACAAAGGTAGCAGCATCATTCCATTTGAAGTCAGAGGATTTTTCTTCCTGTAGCTTTTTGCTCTAAATGACCTGCCTGTCAAATCTTGTTTGGTAAACATAGGTTTGTTGACAGTGCATCAGAGAAACGAAAAATGCCTGCCCAGCAAGACTGAGATTTAGAGGAACGTGGGGAAATTATAACTGCCATTCATGGGCAAAACGCCACAGTGGCTGAGTGAAGCATACGGCACGTGGGGTGGAGGGTTTCCTGTGGCAAGAGAAAGAGAATCAGCAGGTAGCAGTTGGTGATCTGGCGGGGGAGGGGACGGACCTGTGTGCTCTACAGTGAAATGAGATGTGACAGCTGGTCCACTGCAACAGAATGCTAAGAGAGGACATATTTCTGTGTTTTGCACAGTCTTTCAAAGGCACATACTTGTGCCAAGAGCTGCCAGCCCAGACTTCTATGCTTGATTGCAGACTTTGCTTGTTTATCTGCATGAAGGAATGGCGCCTTCTCAGATCGGCAGATTATATGTGTTTTTTAAAGACAAATTTATAATTGTTGTAAGTAATTATTAACATTAGTGCAATCTGATTGATTCAAGGCAAATGATTTCCAAATAATGTGTTTAGGAATATCATAGCCCCACATAAACTATCAAGCTTTGCCATGAACTGCTAATGAGTCTCTCATTACACGCCTCTTAGAGCCTAGGAATAACTCAGGCATTCCTGCCAGGGATCAGATAGGATTCTGAAGGGCTAAACCAAATTAAAGACATGACTGATGAAAGTTCCTTTGTTTCTCCTCATAGTTTCATCGCACAATATTTTTCCTCCATGGTGATGTATACCACTTATGGACCTTTAATAGGCGTATCTGGTGTATGTGCACCTCGCCCCTCAGCCATAACATTAAATCACATAGGCAGTTGGGTTCCACCATCCTCCGTTTCAGTGGGGGGTAATAGTGCGGCACACACACTGATTTATGGGGCTTTAATGCAGAGTGTCCTGTCAGCCGTAACACAGCCTAGCCTTCAGGTAGAGTTAATGGAAGGCTGTGTTTTACTGGCACCAGCCCACACTAAGCTGTGGCTTTGGGCTGTTTTGGCCCGGGAAAAGATATGAAAGTTTTACGCTTCCTAAATTTAAATGGACTAAAATAAAAGCACTTGCTTCGGCAAAAATCCAAATAACACAGCTTTCCCTTTACGTTTAGCAGAAAATTAGCTAAGAAATGCATGCTTTCTGAAGTCTGCTTTAATTCTGCTTGAATTTTGCTATGAGGCTCAAGAAATGGTACAACATCATGCAAATTTGCAAATTACAGCCTTACCTCATGTTGCATAGACTTTTAATTTTAAAAAGACTTGCTTGGATGGAAACTGTATGAGAAAAATGACAAAAATACAGACTAATTTCAGGCTTCAAGCTAACAGCTGCTACAGGTTTTAGCTGTAATTTTTGTTAATGTTTAAAAGTAACATTTAGTGAAAAACCACATAAAGAAGTCTTCTCAGGAGTACTTAATGGTTCAGTGTAATTTAGAACTGTGTGAGATGATTTAGGCATGCAGTTGAAATTATTAACTGTTATAGGGTTTCATTCTTGTAAGCCACAATGGCTTTGTCCCTCCAGTGCAATTTCATCAGACTAAAATCTTTTGGCCAACTGATACCATCTGAGATAAGGGGACAGTTAATTTTATTTATGACAGAGCTTTTACTTTAAAGTAGGATTCCTGTCCTTGAGCTGAACCTTTAAAGTCAGTGAACCCATTTATATGTTTATTTTCTCTCCTCTGCATTCTCTAAAAACAACCTGACAAGCTCTGACTGAATTTGCATGTCAATTGTCACCCCAAGTGCAAAAGGTCATGCTCATTTTCGTCACGGGAAATTAATCAATGACTGCCTAACCTGCGAGGCTGCTTTAGAAAAGCTTGGACCTGTATAGAGAGGAAAAAATAAAACATAAACAACTGGAAGAGAAACAGACTTGGCCTTAAAAATTTTAAGAGATTAAAGGGATAATTAATAAAAGAGATAATAAAAGAGATTATTTGCTCTAATTAACAATTCTAAGAAAAACCTTTCAAGGGCAGTTTGATGGAAAATCATGATTTATTTTATCTGATAAGCAATTCAAAGAAAAAATCTTTCAATACTGGTTTCATGTAAAACTGAAAACCTGAGTTTCTTGACATTGGTGGTGTTAGGAACCAAGAGGTGGTACGACTTTCACACCATGTGGGGGTCCTTTTTTTGTTAGCACTGACTGGCATTTGGTCAGTTTGTTGACCAGTTTGGTCAATTTGCTTCAGTTTTGAGACTCTATTGTCTCAAAACTGAAGCCTTCTTTCGTTTGGATCTTGTTTTCTGTTTTAACCTTAAAGCTTTACTGTCATGTTGTTCCATCACATTTATTTATGTGAGTTATTTCAAACCAAAGCCCCTCGTTGTTCATTTCATCAAGGCCACTTGCTGGATGTAGAAACAGTAATGCTGTTTTTAATGCCTGTATGATCTCCATAGCACTGTTTTCGTGTGGAATGAATTAGTAAGGATTGAATACACTCCTGATTTCCTTATCCGCCCAATACCCTTGAATCTAATCACCAGGCCACAAAACTGAGGGGATGAAGCAAGAGTGGGTGAGGCTGCTGAGGTACTTTGCTGTGGGTGGTCACTGATCTACACTCAGATGGCTGTTTCCTGTCACTGGTGCAGGTTGTAATTGACTGTTTGCTGAGGTCCTGGAGCTTAATCAGACCACTGAGTGACACTAAGGTTAGATAGAGCGCTGCTGGAACAAATTTTGCTCTGACCAAGAGTTATATAAAGCTTCCTGTTTTTTCTGTCAAGATATACTTGACTTGTGTGGTGATGCTCTGACCAATGTCTAACTATCAGAATTTGATATTTATTACTCAGATCCTTATGCTTGTCCATGTTTTCTGCTTCCAACACACCAACTTCAAAAACTGACTGTCAGCTTGTTGCATTATCAATCTTATTTACCTTAATGTTCAGTGGTTTCTGAATTTAATTGAAATTAATCTAATATTATAAACTGAAATCTTATTTAAAACAGTTAATAGTAAAAGAGAGCACTAAAAGCCATACAGGTAGACCTGTGAACCATTATTTCAATGCTTTGCTTTTTTCAGCCTTGTATAGCCATGGCCAATTTTGTTTTGAGAATGACACAAATATTAATTAGTTTGCTGCCTCGGTTTTAATGATGGCACTTCGCATAAACTCCAGAATGTTTTGAAGAGGGATCAGAAGAATTGCAATTATTTGCCCACTCTCTCTATGCCATGAAAACGAATCCCAAAAAACCATTTCCACTGCATTTCAGCAACAAAAGGACCTGCTGACATAATTTCAGTGATCGTCTCATTAACACAGGTGAGTGTTTTGAGGAGGACTTTTGGAGGATGGCCTGGTGTCAAGAAGGGCAGAAACAAAATAATTTCTCTCTAAGGAAAACATCAGGGACAGCCTGATATTCTGCAAAACATCCAGGGATTGTCTTGCTGAGGACTGAGGTAAAGCCATTTTCTCTGATGAATCCCCTTTCTGATTGCTTGGGGCATCCGGAAAAAAAACTGTCTGGAGAAGGAAACGTGGGCGCTATCATCATACCTGCGTCATACAAACAGTAAAGCATCTTGAGACCATTCAAGTGTGGGATTGTTTCTCAGCCAAGGGAGTGGCTCGGTCACGATTATGCCGAACAATACAGCGGTGAATAAATAATGACACCAAAACATCCTCCGAGAGCAACTTCTCCCAACCATCCAAGAACAGTATGGTGAAGAACAATGCCTTCTCCAGCGTGATGGAGCACCGTGCCATGAGGCAAAAGTGAAAACTAAGTGACTCGGGGAACAAAACAACAAAACTGTGGGTCCATGGCCAGTAACCGCCCCAGAATTTAATACCTTTAAGAACTAGTGGTCAGTCCAAACAAAACCCCACAAATTCTGAAAAACTCCAAGCATTGATTATGCAAAGATGGCCTGCCATCAGTCAGGATTTGGCCCAGAAGTTGATGGACAGCATGGCTGGGCAAATTGCAGAGGTCTTGAAAAAGAAGGGCCAACACTGCAAATATTGACTCTTTGCAGAAAGTTAATGTAATTGTCCATTAAAGCCTTTGAAACTTGTAATTGAAATGCTTGTAATTATACTTAGTATTCCATAGAAACACCTGACAAAAAGACCTAAAAACTCTGAAGCTGCAAACTTTGTGATCAATACTTGAGTCATTCTCAGAACTTTTGGCCATGGCTGTAGTTCCTTGCAGCATGGCCTGACAATGCGTGACTGTGTTTTAAGTTAATACCTGTTATCAGAATTACTGTTATTGTGAACTAGAAGCCTGTTTCCATTTGTTTGTGTATCCGTTGTCGTGTTCCAGGTTGATATGAAGTCAGCTGGAGAGATTATAGAGCTGGAGTAATATAGTTTGTCATTCTGAGTGTTGTCATCTTCCTCAGGTGAAAAAAACAGAGCTTTCTTTGTGTGTGGATGTGTGTGTGTGTGTGTGTGTGTGTATGTGTGCAGCCTCAAATGTGCTGGCTTCCCATCAACAGCAGTCCTTTATATTTTAAGGGAGCCAGAGGTTTTATCATTTTATTCATACAAATCAAATAGCTGCTACAGTACAAAGAAGAAAAAATGAACCAACAATAGAAAAATGTTTTAAAGAATGTTAAGAATGTTCAGAAAACTTTATTCACCCTTAACTACACTCAGTATATCCTAACATTTCGACCCTAAACATAAATATAATGAAATACATTTAAAACAAAAATGTATTCAGAATTAAAAAAAAAATCAGTGTTCAGTAATTCAGTAATAAAATTCTGACAACATTCAGTTGTCCTGCCCATGAAAGAGAACATTTGTGACTGAAGCATGAAAAGGCCTGTAAATGCTTCTGAACCATTTCCAGATATTGTAGTAAGACAAGATTCATGATTACTTGGGTGTTTGTGTGTGCGTGTGTGTGTGTATGCAGGTACATGTTGGGAATAACTAATTCTCTCCGTCATGCACATCATGCATGTGATCCATGTTGAAGGTCATCCAGAATAAGCCCACTGCTCCTGTCATTCTTCTTCCACTGCTCACCCCAGTGTCAGTTTTGGTAATTCCTCATTTACAGCTCCAGACCATCTACCTGCAGTACATCTCATCAGACATCTCAGAGGAGGTCATGCAGAATCATGTGAAATAACTGAAATGAAATGAAATATGGATACATTTCGAAAAAATTCTATGTATGTTCATCAGTGATAATGATGATTGTAACAGATTCAATAGAAATGATAACAAACTGACAATAGTTATGTGGAGACAAATGTAGCATCATCAGAAGAGCAAACATATGAAAAATGATTTTCTGTGGCACAAAGTCTACCTTACCTTCTTCTAGTACTCAGTTGTTTCTTTGGGTTGTCATGATCCTTTATATAATCATTTCTTCTGAATCGCCCTCTACCACCAGCTTTATCAACCAGTTTAAAATGTCTTTCAACAAAAGAATTATATCTCAGTTCAGCAAACTTCTTATTTCCATTCCTGGCACCACATTTGTGCATATTTCCTGTATCTTTTAGCTGTGCATTCAAGCAGCAATGAAGAAGTGGCTGTGGCTATCCAAAGAAAACTTTTCTTTCTTTGTTTGAAACAATAGACTGGTACTTGCATACTGCTCATGAATGTAAAACAGGTCCAGTGCTGTGTCTTATGTATGGCTTTATGACTCAAGAATCCTGATCATTGTCATAATGTCAACTTGAAGCCTTGCAAATCAGTCATGAAAATGAATACAACGCTCATATAATGTATGAGTGATGATACATTAAGCATTTTGCTTGGACGCTTAATTAGAATAACATTTGCAGGTACGTTCAATTTTGATCCTGTGCCTATTTCAGTACAGGGTCAGGGCTGTAACAATGCAACATTCATTTCAGGGAGCACGTTGGTAAACAGTTTTTTCTCCCCAATAAAAATATGCTATTTGTGGTACTTGTCTGAATGGTGCTTTACTGCAGAGCAGTATTATACATTGCAACCTTGTAGTAGAACTGAAAAATCTTGTAAATGCTCATTTAAACTGAGATTCACCTTTGTGGATTCACCTTTTAAGGAGCAAATTGTTGTTTCTTGATAGTACATTGACTTAATCAACTCAAGACTTTTACTTTCCTGCGACAAGTCAAGTGCTTATATTGGTTACTGTGGTGAAAGCTATCAAAAATGGTGTGTCAGTATCCTTTTGAAAGAAATTTGTTAAGCAAGCCAAGTTGTTCCCATAACTCACTCTCATGAATGCGCTGTGCCGGTTTCTTGGCAATGCTGTGGAGCGCAGGCAGACAGTGCGGTGACAGATGAAAAGAAGATGCCATCAGCAGCTGAAGCAAGCTGTCTGCTTTTGTGCACTCCACACCGCTTTATAAATGCAGTTTCAGGATGCCAGAGGATTACTAAAAAGTCAATGTATCATCCTCCTTAGGGAAGAATTCATACTTTTGTTTTGAAGTAGATAACAGCAAGCAATGTTGAAAAACCCTATTGGCTGCTTACTTTTAATGTAATGGAAAAAAATAAACAAAAACAGCTACATTTCATATATATATATACACATATATATATACACATACATATATATTCCATGTACCAGCCATAATATAATATTTAAACTGCCCGACGTTCGCCATGGTTTCTGTCACTAAGAGGTTAGCAGCAAATCTTTTCATTTCTCTGTATTCCCCTAAACCATTTGTGCCAGAATGTTTTCTGTACTGTGTGAAAATCTTGCTGAAAGCTGACACTACCTTGAGAAAATACCATTGCCGGGGGACTTTACTGGGTGGCCGTTTATGTAGGTAGTAAATGTTAGAGTAACATCCACAGAACATTTCCAGCAGAACATTACCCAGAGCAGCACACTGCCTGACTGAAAGCAAATGGGATTTGATATGGAGGCCAAGTCAACACCCTCATACTGTAACTTTTTTGCAGATTTGCAGGTCCCAGTATTGTGCTGAAAGAACCCACTGTTCCTTTGCTGCCTAATATCTCACTCCTTGCAGCAAGCCATTGTCATTGCGGGTGCAGAGTGAGTGAGGAAAGGAACAAAGTACATGATGAAAATAACTTACTTCAGTAAAACTCCATCAAAAGAAACATACCCAAGGAAAGGACAAAACAAAGAACAGACAAATATGGACCAGACAGGCAACACTTATAAAAGGGAAGACACAGGTGATGGAATTAACTATTCACGCATGGTATGGGTATCCCGGCTCAGTAGTCTGGGGACTGGGAGCACTGTAGATGCTGATTAATGGATGGAGATGTGACAACCATTGTAATCTAAAAAAATAAATAAAAATTCTCTTTACTTGCTTTTTTAACTGCTAAGGCTGATTAGTGTACATACACTTTAGAAATAAGTGTAAAGGTTGGATTCTGTAAACTTTATTTGTATTTGTAATTTTTCAATAAGATGTAATTCTATAAGAATTTAGGAAAATATAGATTTGATTGAGCATTTTTAAATACATTCTAGCACTCTGGATATCACATTTATTTATACAATTATTTAAAAAATGATCACTCTCCATTGACAATTTCTTTTAAACTCTTTTTAAAATTAAATACATTTTAAATTCTTTTGAAGCTTCTACAACATATTGAAACAAAGAAGTATACAGCAACAAGTATACTTATACTACATTCTGTGTACTCTCACTGTCCATTTTAGCTTTTTTGTGTATCTGCCTTTAAACTACCTTTAGACTGTTGATCGTCTGTTTCTCAACACCATTAGTTTCCCCCCTTTACCCCATTTATCAACGCCATGACCTCCCACACAGCCACAAGTCATCAGGTTGTATTTGGGTGATCATTCTTAGCACTGACACAGCCGTAGTAGTGCCATGTGATTTGTGTGCATGGAAAAGAAAAAGATAATAAAATATGGTGGTTCAAGTTTTTAAAATCTAGGTCTACTTTCTTACATCTAACCTGTTGGCTCACCTTGCAGATCTATTTTTATTGGTGAATTTTCATCACCAATGAACTACACAGTTTTTTAGTCATCCTTCATCTGTGGACAGTTTCTGGCCAAACTGTAGGCTGGATATTTTTTGATTAGCTTACTATTCTCAGCCTTGCACTGACACTGGATTAACTTCAGCAGCACTGTGATCCAGTCTGATCCACGCTCTACAGCACACACACCCTCACAGTTATTTTAAAATTGTGTATATTGGTTTATAGACAAGTATTTCTCTTTTTAATTTTTTCATTTTTATTCCATGAAGAAAGAAACACCTCACAATTATAACAGACTGTGGATCGTTTTATAGCTTTGAAAGCTCTGTCTGTCTCTGCTAGCTTGCTCCCCAGGTATTTTCTCAACTATACTTTTATTTCGGGCAGTCTGTGCGTTTTGTGTCGTGCTGTGAAGTGAACTGCTCAGTTTTCACAGATCAAGAGCATTTTAAATCATTTCCTTTGGAACAGCATGCCCTGTCTCTGATGACTTAATGCCTACGCCAAAGGCTGCCCTTTCTGTCTGTGACTAAATCATTGCATGGAAGTTGGTAGAGATGACACATGTAGGTAATTTCACGTTAATGCTAAATTGGTTCACTAAAGCATGTTCTCCAAAAGAAGGTCTTTTTGCTTTTAAGCCCATTGAGCTCTCATCTTCATGTGATAACTGTTCACTAAAGAACAAATGCTGATTCAGTTTCTTTTCCGTGCAGTTTTATTATTGCACGGCTTTTCATCCCACTTTCTCCATTCTCAGACCATCATCTTACATATTCATAGTTTGCCTTATTTTTCAGTCATTCTCCAAAATGATCTGTCTTCTGGTAGGCTAGATAAATAAACTTCAACATATGGTTTCTTCATCCATAAGTGCATAAATGGAAACTTGGCTAAACAGTTCTTTTTAAATGCATTATTTTTAATTCGCTTCATTATTTTATCACATCATTAATTTAATTCGCTAACTAATTTACTTTGTTAGCGGGGCAGTGGTGGCCTAGTGGTTAGGGAGTTGGCCCCGGATTGCACTGGTTGCACTGCGGTATCCTTGAGCAAGGTGCCGTCCCCATCAGTTTGCTCCTCCCTGCGATAGGCTGGCGACCTGTCCAGGGTGTATCCCCGCCCTTCACCCTGTGTGAGCTGGGATGGACTTTTTGTTAGCATTACCCCGACTTGGACTACAGCAATTTGCCCCTAATCATTTATAAAGACTGTTTCAGCCTAGACTTCTTCTTAAATGAAGGTCAGAACAGGGTAGCCAGTTACAACAGAAAACATTTACAGATATCAGCCTTAAAGGCTTAGTAAAACACTAAGGGTTAAAAAGGAAAAGAAGGAAAGAAGGAAAGAAAACAAGGAGATAAATAATGGAAAAATGTTTATGATTTTTTTCGGTATGCAAAACCAATGAAACATCTCATAAAAATGATAAACACGACAAACAATGGCCAACGGCTGTGTCCTGACTCACTGAGATCTATATACCTTTAGACAGGGCAGAGCACCGTTAGTAATAAAGTAATAGCACATGATAAAATTGCATGCAGGGAAACAATATTGCACACTGTTGGAGTTACATTGGAGCAGCATGAATATACATGTAAATAAAATATAGAATATAAATACAGCAGCAAATAAAAGTTATTGCACTTCTCTGAGTGATAGAAATGATGTACTAGAAGAGAAGTAAAGAGAGAGAACAGCTTATTGTGTTGGTGAAGGATGGGTTGAAGAGTTATAGAGTCAAAAGGCTTTGGGAGGAAGCATTCAGTGGAGCACTTTATGCTGGTCAGTTAGCAGCTGAAATAAATCCTCTGTCCAACCATAACTCTGTAAAGGGGGTGGGACGCATTTTCAGTGATGGATAAATTGGTTGGAAGCCATTTGACTGCATGCGAGGTGATTAAAGAAACCATCAATGTCAGTGCAGACCTCTTTTAAAGCATTATTTCATTTGGCAGCTGCCGTCCATTTTTGCATGTAGAAAAGCCCTTTTTATCGACAAACATTGCTAGGGCATTGGTTTTATGAGCACATTTTATAGAATATTGTTTTCCCACAACTTTTATGGATGAAAAACTAAACACCAAGGATCAAATTAGCTTCAGCTTCCCCTTTTGCTTGTATACTGAGGGTCAGTGATGAAGTTTAAAGCTATGTCCAAGGCCATTTGTGTGTACACAAAAAAAATTTATAAAGTGCAATTCGTAATAAGCACAGCTTGGAACAAGTTTTCTATTTGTCTTTAGACTAAGTACTTCCACTGTGGGGAAAAAAACATAAGTAGAAAAAAGTAAAATTTTTAGGTAAAATTGGGCATACTCTTTATAATGTTTTTTTGCATCTAGATATTTCATGTATTGCCAAAAAAATTAACTAAAAAGGGAAAATCGTTTCTTTCAGCTGCTCCCGTTTAAGGGTTGCCACAGCGGATCAACTGTCTCCATTTTTTCCGGTCCTCTGCATCTTCCTGCTTCAAACTGACCATCTGCATGTCCTCTCTCACCACGTCCATAAACCTCCTCTTTGGTCTTCCTCTTCTTCTTATTCCTGGCAGCTCCATCTTCAACTTCAATATTCCTAATCTCTTCTCTGGACATGTCCAAACCAATGCAACCTTGCTTCTCTAACCTTGTCTCCAAGACGACTAATCTGAGCTGTCCCTCTAATATATAAATTTCTAATCCTGTCCATCCTCGTCACACCTAATGAAAATCTCAGCATCTTTAACTCTGACACCTCCAGCTCCGCCTCCTGCCTTTTCGTCAGTGCCATCGTCTCCAACCCATACAACATAGCTGGTCTCACTACTGTCCTGTAAACCTTCCCTTTTACTCTAGCTGGTACATGTCTGTCACAAATCACTCTTCTCCACCCATTCCAACCTGCCTGCACTCTCTTCTTCACCTCTCTTCCACACTCGCCATTACACTGAACTGTTGATCCCAAGTATTTAAACTCCTCCACCTTTGTTACCTCCACTCCCTGCATCCTAACCACGCCACTTTCCTCCCTTTCATTCACACTCATGTATTCTGTCTTTGCCCTACTCACTTTCATTCCTCTCCTCTCAAGAGCATATCTCCATCTCTCCAGGTTCTCCTTAAGCTGCTCCCTACTCTCACTACAGATCACAATATCATCAGCAAACATCATCGTCCACGGAGACTCCTGTCTCCTCCTGTCTGACTCCTGTCTCCTCCTGTCTGACTGCTGATCCTTGATGTAATCCAACCTCTACCTTAAATGCATCCATCACTCCCACTGCAGATCTCACCACTGTTTCACTGCCATCATACATATCCTGAACTACTCTCACATAATTCTCTGTAACATTAGACTTCCTCATACAGAACCACAATTCCTCTCTAGGCACCCTGTCATATGCTTTCTCCAAGTCCACAAAGGCACAATGTAGCTCCTTCTGACCTTCTCTGTACTTCTCCATCAACACCCTCAGAGCAAACGTTGCATCTGTAGTGCTCTTACTCAGCATAAAACCATACTGCTGTTCACTGATCATCACCTCTTTTCTTAACTTAGCTTCCACTACTCTTTCCCATAACTTCATGGTGTGGCTGATCAACTTTATCCCTCTGTAGTTACTACAGCTCTGTGCATCACCCTTATTCTTGAAGATCGGTACCAGTACACTTTGTCTCCACTCCTCAGGCATCTTCTCACTTTCCAAGATTGTGTTAAACAATCTGGTCAGAAACTCAACTGCCATCTCCCCTAAACACCGCTTCTACTGGTATGTCATGCGGTCCAACAGCCTTTCCATTCTATATCCTCTTCATCGCTGCCCTTACTTCCATCTTGTTTATTTGCTGCACTTCCTGGTTCACTCTCCTCACATCATCCAGTCTTCTCTCTCTCTCATTTTCTTCATTCATCAGCTGCTCAAAGTATTCCTTCCATCTGCTCAACACGCTCTGTTCACCTGTGAGTACGTTTCCATTTCTATCTTTAATCGCCCTGACCTGCTGCACATCTTTCCCAGATCTGTCTCTCTGTCTGGCCAATCGGTAAAGGTCCTTTTCTCCCTCTTTACTGTCCAACCTCTCGTACAATTCACCAAACACCTTCTCTTTGGCCGTTGTCACTGCTTTCTTCACACTGCGGTTCATCTCCTTGTACATCTGTCTACTTTCTTCATCTCTCTAACTGACCCATGTCTTCTTTGACTCCCTCTTCTTTTGAATACACTCCTGGACTTCTTGGTTCCACCACCAGGTTTCCTTATCCTCCATCTTCCTTCCAGATGTCACACCAAGTACATTTCTAGCCATCTGCCTTATCACTTCTGCAGTAGTTTCCCAGCAATCTGGTAACTGTTCAACACCTCCCAGTGCCTGTTTTAACTCCTGCCTGAATTCCACCTTGCTGTCCTCCTTCAGCTTCCACCACTTGATCCTCAGCTCTGCCCTGACTTTCCTCCTCTTCTTGACCTCCAAGGTCATCCTACAGACCACCATCCTATGCTGTTTAGCTACACTCTCCCCTGTCACTACTTTGCAGTCTCCAATCTCTTTCAGACTGACCCTCCTGCAAAGAATATAATCCCCCTGTGAGCATCTTCCTCCACTCTTATACGTCACCCTTTGCTCCTCCCTCTTCTTAAAATAAGTATTAACTACAGCCATTTCCATCCTTTTTGCAAAATCTACAACTGTCTGACTTTCAGCATTCCTCTCCTTGACACCATGCCTACCCATCACCTCCTCATCACCTCTGTTCCCTTCACCAACATGACCATTAAAATCTGCAACAATCATCACTCTCCCCTGGGTACACTCTCTATCACTTCATCTAATTCACTCCAGAATTTCCTTCTGTACCATCTCACAACCAACTTGTGGAGCATAAGCACTAACAACATTCATGATCACACCTTCAACTTCCAGCTTCAAACTCATCACCCTACCTGACACCCGCTTCACCTCCAGAACACTCTTCACATACTCTTCCTTCAGGATAACACCTACCCCATTCCTCCTTCTATCCACACCATGGTAGAACAGTTTAAACCCCCCTCCAAAACACCTGGCCTTACTACCCTTCCATCTAGTCTCTTGCACACACAAAATGTCAACCTTCCTTCTCTCCATCATATCAGCTAATTCTCTACCTTTACCAGTAATGCTGCCAACATTCAAAGTCCCTACCCTCACTTCCACTCTCCGCCCCTTCTTTCTCTCTATCTTTATCTGGACATGCCTTCCTCCTCTTCTTCTTCTTCTTCTCCTTTGGCCAACAGTAGTCCAATTTCCACCAGCACCCTGTAGGCTAACAGTACTGGTGGCGGTCATGGTTAACCCGGGCCTCGACCGATCCGGTATGGAATTCTGTATCATTGTCCATATATTGATTTGGCAAAGCTTTACACCAGATGCCCTTCCTGACGTAACCCTCCCCATTTATAATAAATAAATAATAATAAACAATAATAATAAAATGTAATACAGCAGACATCAATGCAAAACCAACATGCAAATCATAACAGCCACATCTGTTTCCAGGGGCAGTCATTAAGAGTGGAAATGTTCAGACAAAATAGAGTCCTTGGGATTTGTCAAAGGAAAATCAGACCTCCCTCCTGAAGTTCATGTAAGAGCATGTTTAATTTTGCATCTCAGTTAGTGGGTTTTTAGCATGCTTGAACGTTTCATCTAACTGCCACTTAAACTGATACCAAAGGCTCAGATCATTTGGCTTTCAGTGTGAAGATCTGAAGGGGATATATTTGCTTAAATTCTCTCAAATTATGGAAAACAAGGCTGTCACTACTGGATGTGTAATATTGGAATGGACAATAGCTATAATTGAGCCTTTTGGGGTTACCTAGCAGTACAAAGGTTTCAAAAAGTGCTTTGTGTTAAACCTTTTACTTTCTAAAGAATCTTTCACTGTTTGATTTTTTAGAGAACCAATTTTATAAATATGGAAGGTGAAAATTAAAAAAGTGTCTATACAAGATCAAAGTCAAAACTATTTTTAAGTGTATTGTAAGCATAAATGGCTTTGGCAGTGGTCCTGTGGTTACCATATGGCACCATAAATATAATCATAAATGACAATTTCAGCTTTTGAGCGGGTCTACATTGTGGAGAAATCAGCTTGAAAATGATCATGTCACAGTATATAAATTGTTGAGCAAATCTATTTTATCCTTTCCTTTTTTTGTCTTGTTTTCAAAATCTTAGATACTCTATTTAATTCATGTTTGTTTGTTTTTTTGCAAGCATCATGATTAAATCTGTTTTTGCTTAAATGTGCAGATGATGGCATGTTTCCTTTCTTCTTATTGTTGTATTCTGACTTCTTTCTCGAGCTACTTCTGTCTCAAGTTTCCTCCTTCTGTACCGGAAAGGTCAGGACCGTAGCCAGTGTTTGAAAAGTAAAGCTGTCCAGGACATCAGTGATGTTGCAGGTTCTTGATTATACTCATGAGTGTGACTTGTCCATCCTCAGTTGTCCAGAGACATTTGCTGATTTTTTATTCAAGGTGATAATTTAGGTTCAGTTTTTATTTTTGGCTCTAAAAGAAATTACCCAGGTCCGGACCTCTGTGTTCTTCATAGCTGGCTACGCCTCTGATGAGACTATAGTAACACTTTTTTAATTTCAAATTTTAATCTTGTGTCAATCTGAAAAATGTTAGGTCTTGAACACTGAGCACCATTGTGATGCAGAATGGAATTGTTTTCATTACTCTGATTATTTTGAAAATACTTGAAACAAAGACATCAACAGATCAAATTGAATTAAATATTAAAAATAACCATGTCAAAAAACACCACAGCCCTTTGTAGAGCTAAGATCTTTCAAAAGTGAAGTTATCACAATGCCCCTCATTGAAGGTGAATATGTATCATTTTTGACACAGGACACTGCTTTGACCAAAAATAAAATGTAATTGTTTAAATATCAGAATTTAAAGGCTACTAATGAATAGTTGGTTAGAAAGATTTAGCAGCAGTATCTGTATTGGCATCTGGGATGCCACTTGATTAAAAATCTCTCACCGGCAGTGTGCGCTTCATTAACTTTCTACAGTTTATATAGTAAAATTTAACTACAAGGACGCATCCATAAGATGTATGAGGAGGCGTGCGAGCTCATGACTAACCTTCACAACAGTTGTCTGACAGATAGAGGGCATATCATCACATCCAGTGCTGAGAGAGAGAATTCTCAAGAACTATGGTGTGAATATAAATGCAAATGTTAAACAGCAAGGCTGCAGCCTGTCATGGTGACTGCTGGCTTGGTGTTAGCTTGGTCTTGCATTTTTTTGCCTGCTTGCAAACAGCAATACCATTAGCCAAGGCTTCAGCATGGAAACAAGCCGTTTGGGATGCAAATAATTGCACCTCAGCACTTGTAGTAACAGAGGCCTGCTGATTGTGTGTGTGTGTGTGTGTGTGTGCGCAAGTGCAGTGTTAAACAAGGTGATAGAACTGAACTGACATGTGTGTGGCTTATACAGTACATCCGCCTGGAGGCAGAGTCCAACCTGACTCTTACTTGCAAGTCTGGAATACGAACCTGACTATTAAATGAGCTGACTACCACTATATATAGACATGAAATATACATTGCCTACAAAGTCTACATGAGTGCCTCCCTAGTTTATTGTTACGCGTAGAAATGTGGCAAAAGTGCAGTCCTAAAGAGTTTCCCTTTCAATATTGTAGATATACAGAACTGTGCAAAAGTTTTAGGCAGGTGTGGAACAAATGCTGTAAACAAAGAACGCTTTCTAAAATGGAAGTGTTGATCATTTAGTTTCTTCTATCAGAAAAATGCAGTGAATGAGCAAAAGAGAAATCTAAATCAAATCAATATTTGGTGTGACCACCCTTTGCCTTCAAAACAGCGTCAGTTCTTCTAGGTGCACTTGCACACATTTGTTGAAGGAACTCGGCTGGTCGGTCGTTCCAAACGTGACTGTGTTTCAACCTCCGTGTGACATTGATGATCATCAGCACCTGTTTGGTAAAACTGGCTGATCATACAACGACTATAATCCTACAAAATCCCACAACTGACTTTGTGCAAGTGTACCTAGAAGAACTGATGCTGGTTTGATGGCAAAAGGTAGTAACACCAAATATTGATTTGATTTAGATTTTTCTTTTGTTCACTCACTTTGCATTTTGTAAATTGATAAAAATTAGCAATCAATAAGCAATATTCAGTTAATGTATAGTGTAAATGATCAACAGTAACATACTTCACCCAAATGTAAATACTGCTGCTCAGATGCTCAGATGCAATGTAATAGAAGTGAAATGGAGTTGAAAGAAACACCAATTAAGGATTACATTTTTGAGGCTGACAGATATTGGAAAAAGGATATATGAAACCGATAGCCTTGTTTTATCAAGACATGTGAACTTATACAATATCATTGTACTCGGTGCCTGTCGCCCAAGTCTTCTTAAAGCTTTTTTTATTGTTGAGGGATAAATTTGTCATTACTTTATCCAACATTGCTCTAATGCACATAGTAGGAATTAATATTTCCCAAACTTCTGTTTTTTTTTTTTTTATTAGAGTGAATGTTCAACTTTTAATGTTTGATAAAAATCCTCAAAACGGACATCTCTTGGGGCTTGTGTGTGAAGCATATAGGACAACACCACAACCAGACCCCCTGTTCTCACCACAGCCTCTCTGAGAAGCTGATGGAAGGGCTAAGTAGGCAGGGCCGGGTCCATTACCCTTCCCTTTCCTTGCTATTAGAAAAAAATACTAACATGTTTGATCAAGGCATCAAGGCATTTCTCTGTTGCCTTGAACACTTATCTAGACCCATACCATCCCAATCTCTTATTGTAAAACATTCCTTGACAGGTCACATAACTCATTCGCCTCCCTGCGAAGGCTATAGCACATGACTAGCAGTGTGAGAAATTATATATATCCGTGGCTGGGAGAAGTTACCCCTTTGGGACTTATCTTAGTTTATGTGCTATATATATATATGCATATGTGTGTCTGTGTGTGTGTGTGTGTGTGTGTCTATGACAGAGAGAGAGACAGAGAGAGAGAAATAGAGAGAGAGACAGAGAGAGAGAGAGACACAGAGAGAGACCTACAATCCTTCTCCCCTGATCACATGAACCGTAGTGGTTCATAGTCGTTAATGTTCCATAGGTTGGACACAGTTTCCAATTAATTACTGATCCAGTGAGAGCAACGGTGACTGTTCCAAACAGTGAAAGTATATTTGATACATATCATATACACTTTCAGTGGCTTTGAAGTCCTCTATGATTGCTTTGCATGTTTTTACTCATTTTCATGGATTCTTGGTGCATTAGAGGATCTCAAGGGGCAAAGGAAGTTTCCACTTTGCTATTTTTCCTGTTTTAACCCTTCAGCGCTGTCCACTCTGGTTAAAGCTATGTAATTAGAACTGTATCAAACCTTATAGTGTCACTGTGAAGAGGAAAATATTTGCAGGTGGTTCAAACAGTAAGGCTAGAAACATAGTGATAACATAAAACAGTCAGTGAAAAATAAATACGTTATTGTGTTTTTTGACAACCAGAGTATAGTTTTCTTTTTCCGGTCAAAATCTATATCAGCCAGTAGTCATTGTTCCCTTCAGTATAGGTTCTGGGAAAAAAAAAAGTGATTCATACCATCTCTGCTGTTAGGTGACAAATGTACCTGTTGTTTCTTGCGTTAGCTTCACAAACTGTGACCAGCACCTCAGATAGCCACTAATGTGACCCATTTGTCATCAGTGCCCTTTTAGTGAAGGTGGATGAAGGCCTTTAGTTAACCATCTGACTCCAGCCTTTTTTCCAGGGCTTTCGCTGTATCTGTAAAAATGATTGTGCCCTTTGAATTCACATTGAATTGTTATTCTTGGACATTCTCTAGTTGAAATGCACATTTCTAGGAACATTTTTTTGTCATTTTTGACCAGTTCCTTTTCTAGAGTCAGAAACATTACACCATTTTTTATAACATTACACCATTATGCGCAGTGAATCCTATTTAGATATGCTTGACATAGGATTATATGCATGAAATGAATGGAAGTGCTGCATTTCATGGTCGTTTTTTGTCTTCTGTACCCTATTTAATCCTAATAATTTATTAATGGCCAACTACATTGAGAAGGGCATATCTCTGATCAACACTTAACCTACCCTTAATTTCCTTTTTCATGTGGGCCTGGGTCTTAAGTCCAATGCCCTGACCTAATTGTCCCTAACACCGGAGAATTACAGAGGCTCCTTACACCTGCTGGACCATATCTCAAACTGACACAGATCTAAAAGATTCATGTACCTCATTTATTTAATGCAGAATGCTGTTTAATTCATGGTTCAGACACCCAGACAGTGACCAGACTTATTTTTAAACAGGGATATTCTCGCATTTTACGGCTGCAACAGCACTGAGCTTCAAGCCCCTTTGAAGTGTAACCTTTTGGTGCTGGGAAAGTTTGATTAATCACACTAGTGTCTGTTTTTCATCTTT
This sequence comes from Hepsetus odoe, assembly GCA_017165825.1. NCBI lineage: Eukaryota > Metazoa > Chordata > Actinopteri > Characiformes > Hepsetidae > Hepsetus > Hepsetus odoe. The sequence continues at coordinate 19,055,117 of CM029379.1, read as the reverse complement.
GGAGCTGCCTTAGCAACTGTACATGAGAACTGAAGCACAGTGCAGTAGCCTAATATCTCTCATTTCGATCATGTTCAGAAAATGGGTTTTTATACAAACCCATTTCCAGGAATCTTGGCTCTAATAGCTCTGAAAATGCAGCAGTCGCTCTGATGAATCGGTACGATAAAGTTCTTAGCACTTTTGCCATTGTTCCTTAGATTGACTTGAGCTCTGGGATATGGCATGTGTGTTACTTAGCCTGATGGTGCTAATGGCTGACAAAATCACGGTTTATAATAATATGACGGGAGAGGGGCAGGTAATTTCAATCCTGGTGGACAATAGCCATACCCAAAGACGCATTCTTTTGGACCATATAATGTGTATATGTCGACAAACCAAATTCTATTTAACTTCTTCACGATTTAAAAAAAAAAAAGGTTATTTAAAAATGATAGGGTACTGACAAACCCATAAAATATGCTTGTGAAATTATAGTTATATAAATTGCACTCAAAGCAAAACATGAAATGAAAGTCTTCACATCATCAGCATATTTCCTGCTAACCCTCGAGGGCATTTGGAACAGTAAGCAGGCATTTGTTGTTCGGTTCAGTGGCTATGGGCTTGACCTAATCAGGGTATGTTACAGTCCCTGTTGGCCCCTGTTTCACTATTTAACAGTCCCTAAGAGCCCTTATTTCTACTGTGAGTCACACTGCAAATTCCCATGGCTTATATGGTGTATTCTGTAGGTATACCCTTTCATGGCAATAATAGTTCTTACTGAGAGTGGCCTCAGCATAACAGTGCATCCTGCCACTTGGCAAAAATATTCAGGAATGATTGAAGAAACATAACAGGGTGTTCAAGGTCTGGACTCTACCTCCAAATTCCCCAGATCCAAATCCAATTCTGAGCATGTGTGTGATCCATGGAGGATCCCTGTCTGATCCATAAACCCCTCCAAAACACACACACACACAAACTTACAGCAGCATGAAAAGGACATGCTGCCAATGCCTTAGTACCAGACAGCACACCTCCAGAAGTGTTTAGGTGTCACAAGAGAGCCTATACAATTAAGCCAGGTATATTTAATGTATATTTAATGTTTAATGTATCCAGCACATAGTTTTGCACTTTTGGAAGTCACCGAATGTGACAATTTATTTATAAATGTGTGCAATTTATGATGTCTCTAAAACTAAAATACAAAAACTAAAACAGTGTAAGTATTTTTGGGGATTTTTCCCATTCTTTGCATCAGTAAGGAGTGTTATTTTCTCCTCAGTGCTGATAATAACACTAGTCCACTACATTTTCTGCTTGTCTGATTAAGTGATTAAACTCCCCAGGAAGAATGTCTGGAAGTTTTAATCCAATTAGTTACACCCCCCCGCCCCTACACACACACACACACACTTACTGTCATGCTGGATCTACTGTCTTATGGCTTCTTAGCCTGGTCAACATTTTGTGGAGAATGAACCAAAATTACTTCAAATAACACTTAGTAAAGTGGTGATATGATAATGTTATGTTAATATGATGGAAGAAATGTAAACATAAAATAGATCTGTAAGTGCTTATTTCTGTTTTATCGACATAAAGACAGTATATATATATATATATTGTTATAAACAATATATAGACAATATAAATAGGTGTTCTACCTTGCAATATGACATTGAGAGGTACTTTAATGTACTTCCCTCATTTTTCCACTCTGTGTACAGTACACCCCAGGACAGTGTAAGTTTCATTCCTGATGGCAGGGAGAGCTAATTGCACTTTCACAACTCAATGTTGCATCATGCAGTTTCTGTACCACACATGAATCCATCTGGCCTCCAGTTTCACAAATTTTACAGTTGCCTATTATACAGCTGCGCACGGCTTTAGCTGGGACAAAAAGACTCACAATTTAATTATGCATGGCTAATTTAGGTTTTTAGGTCTTATTTGCTGCATAGACCAAAGCCGTGAAGAAACTTGCTCTGGACTTTATGAGTACCAGCCTGGGGTATAAGTCTATTCCGTTCCTAGTCTTCCTCATATATGCTGAAGAACTTTTCTGCCTTTCACAGTGCCTTTTGGCAGGGGATACTGTGGTACCACAATATCTAATCATTAAAAATGTTCAAGGTTTATGGTAGTGGTACTGAGCAGCCAGTCACTTGTGGGGCATTGACAGTGTCCAGAGTGTTGCTCTTCCTAAGTGATTATGATCAGTGAAAGGGCTTTTCATTTTCATTTCTGTTATCCTCTTTTATTTGTTGTTAAAAAAAGGTCTTTCTATCTAGCTACAGCCTATAATTTAATTTAAAGCAATGTTTTGGCCAGAAATCAAATGGAATCATTTCACTCACAATGCAGTGAATTAGCTTAAACATAAATAGTGACTCTAGTTTGCTTCTATAAACAGAAGATTGCTTTTTTAAAGTGTAAATCTGATATTAGACATTTAGTGTCACCTGATCACTTCACTGGGAAAGCTGGAAGAAACTAAGTAGACAGATATTATGCACAATTCCCACAGGATGGTGTCATTGACTCATAATCTGAAGTTTGCGATTTCAATCCGCATGTGGGACAGTTGTTACTTGGGGCCATCGCTTGGTGGCCTAGTGGTTAAGGACTGGGTGCCAGGATCGGAAGGTCAGATCAGCAGGTTACCCTGAGGTGCCCTTGAGCAAGGTACCATCCCCTGCACTGTTCCCTGGGAGCAGTGAATAGCTTCTAATTGCTACCCCCTGCTGCACAGTGTATATGGGTGAAAAGCAGAGGTAGCATTCTGTGATGTTTCACTTCCACTTTAGTCACTTTCACCAAGAGTCTTGGCCTGTTATGCGAAAATGGCCATATATTACTGTCTTTGTCCATTCCAGATGGGTGTGGACATTGTGTGCTAGTGGACCGAGTCTATAATTTTACCGTTAATGCCTTCTGAAGTGATGCAACTTGATATGGTTAGAGGACACATGGAGAGGTGATATATGAAAATGCACATTGCTTTAATATTTCTTATAATTGTGCTTTCATTAGAACTGTCACTACTAATTACCTACGTATCATGACAATCAGATCATTTTTAAAAAGGCCAAACAATAAAAGTACATTACATTTATGAACAATAAACTACACACAGCTTTTTTAAAGATTGCTGAATATTTTGTAAGGAATAGAAGACGGCTTAAAGAAACTGTATATAAAGGTGTTATTAAATTTTTAATTTAAATGTTCATCGTGCTCTGCTTCTAACTCCGAGACTGTGAAATGGTTAATCGTTGCATTTGCATTGAGAGGGTAAATTGTAATTAATGCTACTATTCAATTAAGTATTGACATTTGATCAAGTCTTTGTGGCAACCCTAGTTTCTATATTCTATTTAGATACATTTTTAAGTGCACTCATTAAAAGTTTTTTCTTTGCCATTATATATTATTGAACAGTGAAATAAACAGTCCCATAGTGAGCCTAGGCCTTTGACATGGGGCTTATTGTTAATAGCTGATTTGTTCCAGATGAAAGGAGCAGGCTAGCTGCTGATGGTGGGGCTGCAGAATGGCTGGGTGGGGCTGGAATTCATTTAACACCCCTAATCCCACTGTTTAATGGAAAGCTGAGTAAATGAATCTCTCATTTGCCGTATTTGACAGCAATATAAAACAACACCACTGAATTTGTGTATTTTTTATATGTATAAAATATATATATATATATCATCTTTAACACACATTTGACCTACATCAACAACAGATTTTTTGCATTTTTATTCCTATAGATGGAGGGAAATATATATGATTATTTATTCATGGAGGAAGGCGGTCAAGCATGACATATTTGTACATGTCAAAAAGTATCTGCAGTGACCGCCTTATGAAACAACAATCGCATTAAAAATTTTCAGCAACTCTTGATTAGTCCTGCACTTGAGACACAGCTTGTAGGGAATTTAGTCCACTTCTCCATATAAAGCAGCTTCAGCTGTAGGATCATGTTGGATTTCCTCACCTTAATTGATCACTTCAGGTTCTGCAGCAAAATTAAGGTCAAGACTTTGACCTTTGGTCACTTTAAAGCCTTATTCTTCTTTAACCATTCTTTGGTAGAATGACTACTGCATTGCTTCATAACTTGCCCCACTTTCTCTCAAGACTCATAATTCAGACAGACATATGTACAGTATTTTGGCTCGTTTATTTAGTTCGGTTCATTTTATCTCCTTTTAGAGCGTATTTGAAAATCTGGTAATGTTTCAGGTCATATTTTTACAGAAATAGAGAAAAACCTACTTCAACAACTCTGTACACTCCTTCAATTAAAACAAATACTTTAGAAGAATACATTTGAAAGAACTACATGTTTTACCAGCAGAGAGAAAAGTGTGGGGATAAATAACACACTTTCTTATCTGAATGCAATGGAAGAAAGCAACAGTTATTTAGTACTTTAGTCTTTCTATCATAATGTTTACTTCTTAGAGACACATTGAGTTTATTCTGCCTCTCTGCCTGTTCTCACTCCTAAGTACCTGCAGTATGAACATTTACTGCACTCATTTATCCCTTACCATTTTGCAAATGACTTCCAACTGACCTCAGAGTCTGGCTCTGGCACAACTCTAATCCCATTTTCCCATGCAAAGCACAACTTGGGTTTGCAGTAATTGCCTGATTATTCTAGGCTCACTGATTGTCTTCAAATTAAACAGACTACACTCAAATTTAAGCTGGCATTGCTCCAGTGAGCCCTTGTCCTTCGAAAGATACTAAGTCTTAGCCTTGGGCAACAACTGACACAGAGATGCAAAGATGTTAGCGTTTTCGATATATACATATTGTATACACAGATCTCAGATCAACAACATACAGCAAACCCCATCATTCAAATTACATAAATGATATGGCTAAAAGTATGTAGACATATGGTCTTCATACCTGGACATCTCATTCCAAGACTTACAATAGGACTGTCCGCGTTGTCGCTATGAAAGCCTTCATTCTTATGGGACAACTGCTCACAAGATTTTTGAATGTAGCTAAGGGAATAGGTGCATTCAGTCAAGTAAACATTCATGAGATCAGGCACGGATAAGAAGTGCTGGCTAACATTTGATTTCCCGCATTCTTCCCAAAGGTGTTCGGTCAGATTAAGGTCAGTCCCTCCACACGAAATTCATTTTAACCTCGCCTTTTGCGACCGCTATTTGTGCCATATAGTTTAGAAGCATAATATTGTCTAAAAAGTCTTTGTTTGCATTACTCTACATAGGTTTTTGTGACATTTTTCCTGCTTTATTCATCAGACTTAAAGATAGCAAAACGTAAACCCTCTCTCCAGAGATTATGTTTTACATTTACAGCATTTAGCAGACGGTCTTATCCAGAGAGACTTCCAGTTCCTGATTACAGGGACAGTCCCCCTGGAGCAACTCAGGGTTAGGGGTTTAGCTCAGGAACCCAATGGTGGAAGTGCTGGAGGTTGGATTCAAACCTGGGACCTCTTGGGCCATAGCCGAGTATCCCACAACTAGACTACCACCGCAGTTTTCACTGCTCCTTGAGTCCAGTGGCAGTGTGCTTTCAACCATTTGACCAGAGATAGTGATTTTATACTTGTGTGCAGGCTCTCGGCTGTGTAGACCCATTTTATTCGGCTCTCAACACATGATTCTTGTGCTGATGTTGCCTCCAGGGGCAGTCTGGAGCGCTTTAGCAAGCGATGCAGGACAGGGCAGGTGATTTTTATGCACTACATGCTTTTATGCACTACATGCTCCCATCTGTTAGTTTGCATGGCCTGCAACTTGGTAGCTAAGTTGTTATAGCTCTTAGAATCTGTATTTGACAATGATTGGCCAGGGCAGATCAAGCAGGTGCAGAAATATTACAAATGTTAGCACCCTACGATGCCAAGTTTAAAGACTGAGCTCTACAGTTTGACCCTCTCTACTCAAGTGTTTGTCTTTGCGGCTGATTTCATAGCATTGTGAACCATTTAACCTCTCTGGTACTTATACTTTACGGCAATGGGCTCATTTATGCAACTTACTGAGAATCTGAAGTTAAAGACAATTAGAAACAAAGCAGAAAACAGACTATAAAATAGGAGATAAAAGAAGGGAAGGAAGAAAAAAGAAATGGCTAATGATGGCATCTATACGAGATAAACAAAACAAAACAAAACAAAAAAACTAACGCTTGTGTTCTGTAACTTCTCATTCATTCCTAATGGATGAATGTGCATCATGCATGAAGGCTGATACACACCCTAGCGACCATTTCCCGCTGCATTATTAATATGTAGAACATCTTTCGCACATGTTTAGCACATTCATTATGGTTTCTGCCCATCTTTAACTGAGGAGGTAAAAGAACACACTGAAAAGATGCTCAGTCAGAATGGTTTTATTATGGCATTATAAAATGTAACTATGTTATTACATTGCCCCCTGCTTTATTATGTAGAGTGCAAAATCATGCCTCACAGGAAAACATAGATGGCTCTCAGTAATCACCTCTCTGGATATTTTCTCTTTGGGCTGAAGTAGCTCCAGAGCATCCTGTTTGCCAAGCTCTTCCATGGAAAATCTAACTGCTGTGTGCGCACAGTGGAGCACCTGTGTCAGCAATGGGAGCACCTTAGAGTAGCTGAATTCTCCAATGACTAGAGGTGTCTGAATACTTTTGGACACTATGAAAGTGAACGGTTTGGAAGCAGAAAAAATGAGCAACATAAGAATCTGATCGACTCTGATGGGGTATGGGGACCGGCACGAGGATATATAATAGCTTGTGCATCCCAAGTGAGTATTATTAATGAATATTTAAACTTGCACAAAACCCGTGTATTTAGGACGCAGCCACGGCTTTCTCGACATCTGGCAGCGCTGTGAAATAACAACTGCCAAACCACAGTTTAAGTCAGCATTTGGCAAAGACGCCTGTAGTGATGCTCCACATGCTTTTCGCTCTACGCATGCGCAAATTTAGCGAACTCAGCCTCGCGGTTCAGCCTCTTTTTTGGACCCGACCTTATCCCGACAAGCTCCGCCCTTCGCGTCCCACGATTGGCTGAGCCGCTCCCCGCCTGAACATTCTGGAACGCCCGACTGGTTCCGACCGTGAGGGGGCGGGGCTTATCCAAATCCCTGTGGAAGAAGGAAAAAAAAAGAGCGAGAGAGACGGCGCATGCGCAATGCGGGCACACTCAGCACCTGCTCTCTCCATCTCTTGTGTGGCTGGAGCTCTCCGAGTCAGTTCGGGGAGCCGATTCTTCTGAACCGACCGCTGCAATGAACTGAACGTTCGATTCAGCGATTCGTTGATTCACAAATCAAAGAATTTGTTCCAACTGCATGGGAACGAACGACAGGTGTCTTGAGCTCACCAGAGAAACCAGTCATTTGGAGAGAAATGTTTACATTTTGGGCCTAAACTCTTCAGCTCTGAACACAGTCACTCATGATGGTCAGTGTGATCTGACCAGCAGGTGAGCCAACACTGGAGTTCACACCCGATTTGGTTAATTAGCTGCCAGTTAACTATCGATGTACTGAACAGTTAGAGGTTATTGAGTTAAACCGTGACGTGGGCTGAGAACGGCTTGGATCACAAAATAAAGAAAAAAGAAAGGAAAGAAAAGTTTGATTCTTGTGAGTCGGTTCGTGCCATCGATGCCTCGACGGTGTTGAGTAGATGAATCCGGTTCAGTTGAATCGGTTCCCGATCAGACGCTTGGCAGGGAGCGGCACACACTCGGAGAGAGCGCGAGCGCGGCGCGAGTCATTGCCACAGCAACGCGTGTTTCCATCTCTCAGGACGAGGCGGGGGGATTTTAAAAACACTTTTTTTTCTCCAGTCAGCGTGAGGACACAGCGCTCCAGCGTGGACACTCGGCCTCGGGAGGTTTTTATTGTTATTTTGAAGCGGAATTGACACAAGCTGTCGTGCGGGAAAGGTGAGCTTTTATTAAAATAAACTCCACAGCGGGGCTGCTGCGGTGAGAGAGGGGAGGGGGGGTGAGCGGCTAGGCGAGGCCGGTGAGGCTACTGCTGTAATGTTTGCTGTTTTTACCCCTTATTTCTTTTCAAATTGCTCCCAACACGTCTTTGGTTATCCCTACACGTTTTCAGGAGGGCACCCGACGCGTTCCCGTGTGTTTTTCTTATGTTGGCCAGCTGTGCCGAGTTAGCAACACTAGCACGCCGGCTAGCACCGGTCGCTTTTCAATTCAAAAAGCAGAATTAAGGGACCTACTGTATAACGGTTTGACAGTGGCCTTCCCTTCGCGTGCGAGCTCTGAGGGCTCTCCGGGATAAAGAGAAGGTGCTCCGGATGAAACCTCAGTGTCCTCTGAGTCTCGGATGCTCCTCTCCTCTCCTCTCCTCTTTGTCTGCCGCCGTTATTGTGCCTGTCCGTTAATTGGAACACAGCCCATCATATGTGTCCCATTATATCCGTCTTTAAGAGCAGCTGGAGGACACCCAGTTCAGAGGAATATGTGTGCTGTAAGAAGGACAGTCCAAGCAGGCAAGGTGCTGTTCGCAGACCCAGATCACATTTTCTCATTCATTCACAGGGCTGGGCAATATGACCACTCTTATCATTATCGTGATAAATTCCAACGTTACATGGCTTCCTCACTGTACGGTGATACTGTCAGCAGTCCCAGCACCGTTGCATGCTTTTATTTTTTACTTTAAATATTTTACAAAGAGAGGAGGAAAGACAGGCAGCAGAGCTGGAGGCGTCAGAGTTAAAGATGCTTAGATTTTCTTTGGGTGTGACGAGGAGGGACAGGATTAGGGATGAGTATATTAGAGGGACAGCTCAGGTTGGACGTTTTGGTTTGGACATGTCCAGAGGAGAGACGAGGATTATATCAGGAGGAGGATGTTGAAGATGGAGCTGCCAGGAAAGAGGAGAAGAGGAAGACCAAAGAGGAGGTTTATGGACGTGGTGAGAGAGGACATGCAGGTGGTCGGTTTGAAGCAGGAAGATGCAGAGGACCGGAAGAAATGGAGACGGATGATCCGCTGTGGTGATCTGTAAACGGGAGCCGCTGAGAGAACTAGACTGTGGGGCTACTAGATTCTGGCAGAAAAATCATTATTATTATTATTTTTTTTGTCAAAATCAAGATAACAGTTATTTACCATGATTAATCATGATTACTTTCGATTTCTTTGACCTTTAGATTTAAATAGAAAAAAAAGTCATAAAGGATAGAAAATTAAGTGGTGCATACATTTAAATCAGTAATGAAATAATTCACATCAATGTCAATACGATGAATTATCTGGCCTTACAGGCAACTGAAAATGTCCTTACTAATCTCTTATGAATTTTTAGGCAGAAACATCAGTCTGTTCAGTTGGTCTGGTTTCAGACAAGTGCACGCGAGTGACAGTATTTAAGTGTGGGGATATTTCTTTACCTGATTGAACACAGATTAATGTAGAGCTTCTCCAACTCTCCAGTGTGTCCTCTTTAGTCTCAAGTGTGTGTTTTTTTTTTTTTCCACACTGAATGTCAAATTGTTAATCAAAATTAAAACTTGGTTAACTGAGCAGCAGTAGTAGACCACCATCCCATAACTGGATTTTGATGAGATGTTCAATCAAACTTTTAAAAGATCATGTCATCTTGTATAGTGATATTTATTTATTTATTTTATATAAAGTATTTTGATATTATATATTTTCCCCTTTATTGCCCACCTCTGTTTAATGATGGGCCAGAGTATCGTAGGTTTTTTTAAAAGTTTTTAAAAATTGTTTTATTCCACTTTAGACATCTTTGAATAAAGATCTGTTTAAAACACAGCCTATTAAAAAAAGACACACCTTAGCTGTACAGAGTGATGTCTGTCTGGATGGATAATGTTTTAGCCTGGTAGTGTATTTGTTTAACCCTGGTGCTTCCTCATGATATTTTTAATACACATCATTTGTTTCGAAATAAGCATTGAGTTATCATGCTCTTGTCTAGTCTGCAGCTTGCACTTCAAGAAGCAGACAAGGTTACACTCTTATTTTCTTAGTACTGTTTTTGTAATGTTCTGTGGACCTCACGCATGCACCACATGTGCATGTATAAGCAATAGAGTATTAAATAAAATTCACTACCTCTAATGTCTGGCAGTGCAGAATCTGCTTGGGTTTACACAACAGTATGATACCCCACCGTAAGCCTGCTGTGTTCCTGTGCAGTAGATGTTGCCTGTGTGTCTAATTTATGGCTCCGTCCTGCTGTAACTGGAGATGAGAGAGGAATCTGGAGGGTGTGAGGGCGCTTGGAGAGGCTGGATTTAGCAGAGGAACTTTTGATTGGCATGGATGCATGCTGGTGAGGAACACAGGCACAACAGAAATGCTCAGCAGCCTGTAGGGGGGTTGTTAAAGGAACACTTCACCCAAAAATGTTCTTGTTGATATGATGAGGTAGAGCCAGCAGTGGGGGGGCTGGCTTTTGGAAACATCAAATTTTTTCTGTCATTGGTGATGAGATGATCTCTAAACTGTGGTGAGTGGATTTATGCTTGCTGAAGGTCAAAGAGTCATTGAAAAACATACCGGTTTTCTTTTATCATGTGTGTGACTTGGTAACATTAAGATATTCACACCGGTTTTGTACTTTAAAAATAGACAAATATATTATTTACACCTATTTGTGAATTTAGACAGATTATGATATGTTTCAGATATTACTACTTTGATTTTGACTGTGTTTTAATTTGTCCCATAATGTGGATTTTGCCCATTAAGTCCTGCACAACAGGAACATGAGTGGTTAAAATTAATATTCATGACACACAACTACTTATAGGTTTAGCTTAGATTTTTTTTTTATTCCTTTTTCACTCTTTTGTAACACTATTGGTCAAAAATGGGATGTTTTATTACATGTGTTTTATTAATTTTTTTTAACCTACTATGATACAACCTTGTCTTTTTCTGGACAATGGAAAAAATATTAAACAATCCATTTCTCCAGTCTACAGTGAGTTAAAACTAGAGATGGCACAATATCACATTTTATTTCCTGCTACCTACACGGTTTCCAGTTTTGAAGTTTGATCATCTTGAGCTAATATTCTTTTTTAATGATAGATTGAATAAAAAATGATTACGTGATAGACTCTTATTAGGCTCATAGGTAGGCTCATATTTTCTGCTGATCGGTGCTGTTGAAGTGAAAAGTGAAACTGACCATTCTTTTCATTGTGAGTACACGGCACAACACAAAGGGAATCGCAGTGAAATTACACCTCTGCATTTAACCCACACGCAAACACGTGCAGCAGGGGGTACCTCTTGAAAGCAACCGGGGAGCAGTGACGGGGATGTTACCTTGCTCAAGGGTACCTCAGGGAAACCTACTGGCCTGCGATTCGAACCCATGATCTTCTGATCCTGGGGCCAATTCCCTAATCACTAGGCCACTGCTGCCCCATTGCAACATGAAGCAGTAACACTCTACCATATACTGAATCTATAGTTCTGGCCCCTGGACCTTCTCTAGAGACCCAGTTGAGCCTTCCGAGGCTGTTGAATCAAGGGGACTTTCGTCACCATGGTACCTCCAAGGTCTAAGTTCAGGGATCCACCAAACAGCTTGTAATAATGTTTACTCTGGAGGTGTGGAAAGGGCTCAGAAAAGGAAGTCTGTGCATGAGCATTGTGCAATGTTATGAATCGATATCATCCTTCTACTAGAAGTGTATTGATTTAGCTCAAAACTAGTATGTACACAGAACTCTGTTGCTTTCTGCTCTGTGGAAAAGCATAATGAATGAGGAGTTTAGCAAGGAAATGGACAGGAAATATGTGCAGATGTTTGCATCAAAATTTGTCATTTTAAACAAGAAAGCACAAAAACTGAAATTCACTTAACACACCACCTTTTAACGTCGCTCTGATGAAGTCAATAATGAGCTCCAAGGGGTGGAGGATTGGTACCTGCTCCTTTTTTTTTTTTTTTTTTTTTTTTTTTTTTTTTTTAAATGCTCACGCTCACCTGCTTAAATCACAAATATATCCACATTTGCCCACAATATATTGTGTTATTTCTGCTTGCACCCATCTGCTTAAAATGTCTCATACCCATGTATTCTGTGGTATGGTCCTTGTCTACACCTTCCTGAATTTAGCCTTTAAATTCTGCATTACTGGGCTAGAGCAGCAGTAGATCAATCTGTTCTCTGTGCTTAGGTGTAACCAGATGAAAATCATGCTGGACCAGCAGATGAACATGCTTTCTGCAGGCCTCTATTTGGCTGCACTTTTTTTTTTATATCTGTAGAAAGCCCAGTGTTGGACCGAAAGCTGCAGTTCCACATGCTGATCCATTTGACTATGTTAAAGACGGTCATGCATATGTAATAACTACCCAAGCGGCAGACTGTAATGAGTTGAATGGAACAATCAAAGTCCCTGAACATATGGCACACAGGATCTTAAGTTTATAGGTTTGAAAGTATATTGGATGGTATATTGTTGCATGATTAAATATTACTTTGAATGAATTTGTACAAAGTATTTTATCTCCAGATCACATGGACCTTTACCAACACGAATCTGTATCGGTGAATTTTTAGTGTGGTTTTTTAAACATGTTCATAGGTGCACACAATTACAAGTGCATCCTTAGCACACATGATGACTATACAGCACAGAAAAACCTATATATACACAACTTTCAAGAAGAGCATGATTTTTATGCAGGATGATCCTCCATCGCATGCATGAAAGTTCTTCACTCACATTTCCTTTGTGAGACATTCAGGCTTCAGGGTTATGAACGTTTTAGATTGACCGATAGCACTGGATTTGTTCTATATTAAAATTAATCCTCAAAATACCTAAACATACTCAAAATTGCCTAATAATTGTGCACACAATGTATTTAACTAGAGGGTCTTTTTGCAAGAATATAATTTTGTAGACACTGAAGACTCTCCAGAGATGAGCAGGCTGGAAGTGAGCCTTTTTTTGTTGTTGTTCATGTTCAGTCTAGCATAATTCAGAGTCCAGTGTTCAGCGTTTTCTTTTGATTGCTTCGACCAGCACTACCGAATGCTAAACATAAGCACATAGAATGACCAAGCCTGTAGGAAATCAGCAGAAAACCTCAGATTTTCAACAAAAAAAAACCTCAGTTCACCGTTTTATATTGACATTGTATTATATTGATAATGTGCATTGTACCGTCTTAAATCAAATGGAGCTGGTAAATGATGTATGAAAAAATCAGTTGAGGTGCCAATGCTCAGCACATAAATACATTAACATAGAAAAGAAAAGCTTCTTATCCCCATAGTTTCTCCCAGACAATGAGATCAACAGAAGAGACATATTGCTCAAAAATATTTCCTTAGCAAACACCCTAGTTAGATCACATGTGTCTCCTCATGAGGTTTAGTATGTTTATCTGCAACTGAACTTAAAGAATCGGAATCTCTACGCAAACTCATGCGTTTATTGTGTTTCTTGTGTAAAACTTATGTATTAGTTTGGATGTTGTGGACAAGTAGTATCGTTTTTATGTTAAACAGTAATAAGTCTCTAAAATCATGAAAGATCAACTAACATTTTTGCAGAAGAAAGGACATGCCTGAAAGATCACTGGCAGAATTCATATTGAACCAAATGATATATCTCGTGAACTCATTGAAATATTTTTTTCAGGCTATTGCTGAAAATCTCAAATCTTTGAGGAAAAAAGCTACAGCCCTATTCTTAACAAAATGACTGCAGTAATAAGCTTACACAACAATCCTTTATCCTTTGAATGGAAAAAAAAAACCAAATAGGAACTTTTCAGAAAATGTCTGTTTGAAAAAATGTCTGCACTGAACATAGACATATTTATACAGAGCCACTGACAGGATTTCCTTAACAAAAAGTTTGTTAGTTGCAGTCCATAACAATACTTTTTTCCAAGCAGTACCAAAACTATTATCTTGATAGCACTGTGACTAAAGTTTTCCTGTGCATGTTAAAAAGGGGCATTCTTCGTGATTTTTTGTAGTCACTTCTTGGCCTATCTCTGTCCATCAGCTATGCTACGTTGCTTTATGGTTTGTCCCGATATATTTCTACAATTCAGAAGGAACAGGATTGCTGTCAAATAAATCCATGATCTTCATCTGTTGTGCATGTCTGAAGGACATGCTGCTGCCTAACAGACAGGTGACTCACATGCTTTTGCTGCCGTGTTTTGGAAGCACCCTTGGCTCTCTTGTTTTGTTAAGACTTTTTTGGTGATGTGATCTCACCAGGGATCTTCTCTGCATGGTTGGACAAGCAGCTGGTTAGGTGCCCAGATGCTGTCTTTGTTCTGTCTCTGTGTATCTTGTCTATATGTGTTCACAGCGCACGTATCCATAAAGGAGATGGATGTCTTTGTCCCGTATGAAAGCGGCCTCGATAGCTGGTTAGTGAAATGGACTTGCTTTATTTTGGAGTGAAACCGCTGACAATTTGGGCAGAGGTTGGCCTGCTATTGCACTTTTCTTGAAGCATCAGTCACACATGTTAAAACAGTACCATGTGATGTATGGCTACATAGAGAATTCTGAATGTGCATACCGTATTTCTGTAATGTTACCGATCAGGTGTGGTGGATTAACAGAGGTTGAAATTCAGCAGAGCAGGAGTCTAGACCTTTATACACTGCCTGTTCCAAACAAAAAAAAAAAAAAAGTCACCACCTGGATTTAACAAAGCAAATATATAAGAGCCTACCACTGGATAATTACTGCATGAATAAATTACCATATCGGAAGACACATCCTGTGGTCGTGGAAAAGATGTTAATCTTTATCAGAAGGGTCAGATTATTGGCATGCATCCAGGAAAGAGAACATCAACAAAGGAGAAGCTAAAACTACTAAAATTGGGTTAGGAACTGTCCAGCGCATTATTAAACCTGGGATGGTGGGGAACCATCATCTTCATGGAAGAAATGTGGTTGAAAAAAAATCTTCAATGACCATGATCAGCGATCACTTAAACGTTTGGTGAAATCAAATCGTAGAAAAAACAACAGCGGATTTCACCGCAATGTTCAATAGTGATAGTAAGAGCATTTCCACACACACATTGTGAAGGGAACTCAAGGGATTGGGACTAAACAGCTGTGTAGGAAACCACTGATCACTGAGGCTAATCGGAACTCTTGCGCATATTTCAAGTTCACAGTGGCAGGATTCATCGGCTCAGATTGAGAGAGTGGTTCAGGGAGCGTGAGACATCATTTTCACACATGGATTGGCCACCACAGAGTCCAGACCTTAACCCCACTTAGAATCTTTGGGATGTGCTGGACAGGAATTTGTGCAGCGGTCCTACTCTCCCATCAGCTTGGCGAAAAAAGTTAATGCAACTCTGCATGGAAATAAATGTTGTGACATTGCAGAAGCTCATCCAAATGATGCTACAGAGAATGTGTACTGTAATCAAAGCTTGAATGAAATATTAGTGCGTGTGACTTTTTTTTTTTTTTTGGATGGGCAGTGTATATAAACCTACAGTATACACCTTCATATCTTGCAAAGAGAAAGCTCATTTTGTGCAAACATGAAGCAGAATGCATTTGCCTTCTGTCCCCTGACCTATTTTCAAGTAAATTGCAGTATCCAACCTGGTTTCTAATACTAATGGTAATTATGATAATTTTATATACCAGCTGGTTTATGGATCTGCAAAATGGTGTTTTAGGTCTTTTATATTTTGGAAGTTTAAAAGAAAACAATTACAGTTTCTTTAACAGTGAGATCTTTAATTGCTTACATGATTTTAAAGTTAGTTTTCATTTCAATTTGATGGACATTTTGGTGGTTGGCAAATGCATTGTCTCTGCTTGTTCTTTACTTCTGTCAAATTATGGTGCTTGAAAGTAGTTGAGGACAGGGTTTAAGGAGAGATTTTTAGTATGATTTGGATCATGTCAAAAGGGCGTCCTCTACCCAGGGCCAGGCTGTTGTTTTTATCTGTGTTGTCAGCTTCGATTAGCTGTGTCTGAGATGCAGAAACCGATCATGTCTCAGGTCAGAGAGAAGTCATGGCGTCTCGCTACGACAACTATTTTGAGTGCTGTCTTCTGGTGCATGTCTAAATGCTGGCAAAAGTTGGGAATAACCATCTGTTTGTGATGTTTATGATCTTTTTAGAGGGACAAATTGTGATGGCAAGATGACTGGGTAAGAAACCAGGGCTCCTGGTATTCAGCTTGAGGTTACTTTGAAAGGTACCACCTTTTTTGGCACTTCGTCAAGTTCTAGGTGTTGGCCGTCTAATTCCACGGATCTCGGTCGGATTGAGAACCTGTCAAGGATGACCTGGAAAAACTAGTCTGGTGCTTTCAGGATTTCATCTTGCAGGATTTAAAGCTGCTCTGCTCCAACATCTGGCAGTACACTTCAAGAGGTCCTTGGCTCAACAATATTAGGCAGAGGTTTTTAATATTTTTGCTTATCAGAAAATAACTTTTACTAAGTACAGAGAAGCACATTTAAATCATTGTCTGCAGTATTTGGTTGTATGTTGGATGCAATAGAAGATTCGTTCGGAATAAGTCATGCTGGTAGTGGAATTGAGCCATTCATTGCAGTGGCTGGAGCTCCTTTGAGGAGAAAAGAAACTTCGGTTCTACTAAGCAGCAGGAAAATTGTCACTTTTTTCTGTACATTTTCTGTTGTAATGTGATACAGTGTTTTACAGTTTACTGCATACATATATATCATGTGTGGTACTGTGTTTTTGTGTGTTTACATTTTTTTTATTTTTGAGAGTTGTATAAGGGCTGTTAATCTTCTAAACTTTTTTTCTCTTCAGCATTTCTCTGATCACTGTTATCCCCCTCTCTGTGTGCCTCTGCCAGGCACTTTTTAAATAGATCTAATACATTCAGTATGCAGGGTCATGTGATGATAAGCTGACGGAAGCTGAAGCTGCACCACTAAGCACAGCCGCCAGCTCCTCTCCTCTTCTTTTATCCCCCTCACTCTCCTCGCTGCCCCTGTTGTTCTTGTCATCTCCCATTTCTTTTCTTTTTTTTCTTTCATGCCCCCAGTCTCATGCGCTAGGCCAAACTGAGAATACAATCTGGCCAGAGGGCTCAGAGGGGACAAGCACCCGCCCTCGCACTCACTCTATTGTCTTGCTCTCCTATCTCTCTCTCTCCTCCCCTCTCTTTCTCTCCATGTTTTACTCTTGTCTGTCCATCCATCCGTCCGTCCAGCTATAAAGAAAACAAAGTTGAAGAAATGGTTAAATTTGTTTCCCTTTTTCTTTTCCTTGTTCCTGATTTTGCTCTTTTGAATAAAAAGTGAAGACACTTCCATCTGCTGTATTTCTGTACCATCACTGTGTCAAGTAGCAGCCTCCTTTTTCGTTCGGTTCTGTCATTGTGGTTTATCAGGTTTCATAGGCCCTCTTCTTGGAAATGAATGACTTCCAGCAGACGTAGTTACGCTTACCTGCTTTTAGCGAATATATCCTGAAAATTAGAAGTCATGGTAGGTCACTGGTCATTGTCTTGGTACCTGTAACTTTTTTCTAGCACAAGGTCAGCACTTGTTATACAACGCAAAGCCAGCCACCTCCCCCCAAGAGCACTATGCATTTGCAGTGTCAGACAGATGGCCACTGCCACTCTGACCAGTTTCAGTACATTGCTCTGGGGAACCACTTTTTCATCATTAAAATCTGTGTCACTGGAAAGAGGTTGCGTACAGCATCATACACTTGCTTATACATTTTCTGTTTGTTTACAGAAGCACTCTGCCACACTGACGGCAAGCAGAGCAAGCAGTTTGAACGTTCTCCAGCCATGAAATTAAGATTCAGTGTTCTGTAATTCATACAAGTTTTATTTTTAGAAACACAACAATTATGCCTAATATGCTGGCAAATGCAGCACTCGAAACAGAGAGCAAAAATCCTATTTCACGTTGAAACATTAATCTTTGAAATGGGGCATTGCCTGTGCGTTTTCCTAGCAGTTTGTTCTGTAATCAAAACCAAGGCTAATTCTCTTTTTCCATCTAGGTTGGAGGGGTTTAGTCATATTGTTCTGTTTATTGAAATATGCCAGCCTGCAAGTCGCTCATTTTCCTCTCCAGTCATTTAAGGTGTCATTTGAATATGTTATAAGACTCACTCCATCTAAAAACATCACTAACTGTGCTTCATCTTACTGTGATTGCCTTTAAAAGCCCATTCTGAAAATTCATAGATTATAAATGTTAACCCTAACCCTTACATAAGAAGCGTATAAGGCCGACTTTGACCCAGTCATGTATCAAAAAACATGATTGTCTCTAATCTGGTTTCTTGAAGTGACCCATTGTTGGCTTTTGCCAACAACCTCAAAAACCCCCCTGTTAAAGGGGCTCTAGTTTGTTTTCCCTTTAATATAAAGAATATAAATAATTACATTTTTAAAAACTCAGAATATATTTGCAGATGTGATCAGTTTATTTGCTGCTTTTGCATCTTTATTCTGTAGTCCTGTATAAGCTACTGTAAAAAATGGGGGCACTGTTGGCGGCAGGTCATTTGTCACAGAAAGGCAATAAAGAGACGTTTCTCCTCTCTCTTTAATAAGCTTAAACTTAAATTTATACTGTGCCACATGTAGACTAATAAAGACTAAGGGAGACGTTTTAACCTTTAGGAATACCATTCAGAACAGGGACAATAACCATCCTAGTTATTTTTTGTTTGATCTGTGGCATGTGTTTTTCTTTTTTTGGGGGGGGTGGGGGTTTGTTAATTTTTTTTTTTTTCCTTGGGTTTTCGCTTTAATAATTTTTGTACATTTTAAATGATACAGTGTTCAGCGTGTTTATGGTGTGAAACTGTGACTTGTTTGTTTTTGTGTGTGGTTAAGCATTAAATCTCTCCCACTCTTTTCAGTTTTCTGCTTTTCTAAAGCAGAAGAGGCTTGAGCTTGGTTTCAGCTGCTGTTAGAGGCTTTCTTCATGTTGCTGAATGTAATGTGAAAGAGGCAGTTGTAGGCTTCTGGGGAGTTGTCTGAGGCTCTGTGAAGTCTTTTAAATGCTTGCTGTTAGTCTATGGCTAAAGCAAGAGTGCTATTACTGCTGCTCTGTACAATCCTTCTACAGAGGAAAGAGGAGGACCACTTCTTAAATTCTGCAGCTTTGGGTGTGTTGACTTGTCATGGTTAGGCCTGTCTCCATTATTACATAATTGCCTGACTGCAGTTATTTAGTCTGACTGCAATTATTTTCCACAGTTATTCACAAACAGATTTGATGTTGTAACCAGCTGAATGTTAATTATGCCCATTTTTATGTACTGTTTTGAATGAAAATAGTAGAAAAGGCAATTATTGATGTTTGAGTCACTGTTATAGTCTAGGAAAAAGGGTAGGGATGTGCGCTGGACAGGAATACTAGTAAAACCATGATGTAGGTGCCATTAAAATAGTCATTGACACATGGATTGCTGTGCTACCTGGTGTTGGCAACAGAGCCTTTACCTCCTGTAAAGTGCAAAATGAGCCTGTCCAGGATGGCCTTATATGTCTTTCTCTCCAGAAATTACAATGTTACTAAAGAATTACAAAAGACAATCTTGTATAAAAATTTAAATAAATGTTTTAAATAAGTATACAAAATCAAGTTGAGAAAATAATTATTTGAGAATATGAGTATGTGTGCAATATATCAAGGATAATGCTCATTATCAAGTGTATATATAACATAAGTAAAGTGGTGGGGTATGTTAGTACTCATGTTTTTGTTAAGAATTGAGTGACACGTGGTGTCTTTTTGCCCAAGGTTAACTATTTTAAATGATGCCTAACACCCAGAGATCATTTCAGACTTAAGCCAGACATAAAGAGATAGTAATGCCAGCTCTTTGCAAGCTAGTTAATTAATCTTAAATGTTTTTTTTTATATTCATAACTATTTAAAATATAAACATGTGTATATATATTATAAATATTTGCATATCAAAAATGTTCCTCAACAAAATGTTTATATTTAAATGTGCACAGATTTTTATGGAAACAGGCCTTTGTTGTGTGTGTGTGTGTGTGTGTGTGTGTGTGTGTGTGTGTGTGTGTGTGTGTGTGTCTTACCTTTGCTCTCCTGAGCTCTAAAGTACAACGGGGAGACTGACCTAAAACATCAGTGCAAAACAGTATAACTGAATCAAAATCATTATGTAGATTTCCTTTGTTTTAATGAATGTACAAAGTTGAAAGGCAGGTTTAGTTTGTAATTCCTTCTACTTGAAACATTTAGGGTTGAATATATTCTGTTTGATTCTTCATGAGGTTGTGTTTCCCCTTTTGTGCCAACCTCTTGAAATGCTTTAATATGTAAGGTGAGCTCACTGATCACCCCCCCCCCCCCATGAAAGTAATGTGCCTTTTTATGGATTCAATAATAATGAAAGAGCAATAGCATACTTTTTATGTGTGACTGAAAGCAGAGTCCCTGTGATGGGTGTTAAGGACAAATTTGTGATTTGTTAATGAGCTTTACATTCATTTATGGAACGGAAGGATACAAAACTGAAGTTTTTGAACATTTTAAGAATATACATTGTGTGTTCTTATCTTTTTGATAGCATGCCAATGACAAATATAAATGGCAATGGGACCAAGCTTTCTGACCCTATTTTACATGCTGCGATGCTTATCAAGGTATTAACCTCGATTTGAGCTTTTAGTTAATCCTTGTAAACAGTGGGAGAGAGGTGGGGAGAGAAGAGTAGAGAAAGAAGGAAAAAAAAGGGTAAACAGAACCACAAAAAAGAGGGGAACCTAAGAACATGAAGAGAGAAAGAAGGGCATGTTTGTGTAGTTTAAATGTGTCTGTCTGCCTGCCTGCCTGCATCAGAACTGAGGAATTACAACACAAAGAGTAACGAGAAACTGGTGCTTGATAGCCATGAGCTATGAATCCAAGGAAAATGGGCCAGAAGTATATGTAATACAACACATTAGGGATGTACTGATCATTCATTTCTAAGGCTTCTCTGGACTTGTTTATAGCCATTCTGGCCTTTTTTTTTTTTTTTAAATCTCCCCCCACCCCCTTTTTAAATTTTATTTTTTTTTCTTCACACTGTGTGGGCTAAATAAACACACAAAGTGCTCTGCAATATTTCCAACAGTGTTTATTAGCCAAATATGTCATATAAACATTATCTTTTAAATGGAACAAACTGGCAATTTTGTATTCTTAAATGATGAAGCAGTTGCTTTTTATAGGACAGGAATCAAATAATTTATTTTGAAAATAAGAGGCATTAATATTTAGCACAATGAGTCATTCATCATTTCACTACAGCATATTGGTGCAGTTGTAGCAGCAACACATTATTGTCCTCATTACACTGCAACACAGGCTGAGTGAAATCAAAATACCAAGCTGGTCAGATGCTACTTGTGTGTTTTAAACAAACTCTTGTCTAATTCTGATCGTGTCTCTCTTCACAACATGGTACACCTTTAGCAAATGGTATTGGGGGGAGAGCTACGGATAAACCAGTGAGCAGCAGGCTAACATTTGCACAGCAATGTGGAAGCTCCAGTTTTCATCGAGAGCTTAACCTGTAACTTAAATACACAATTTGTTGGCTTAAGAGCGTGAGGTTACAGTCCTGGAGGAGTTATGGACTGTGATGATCCTAGATGATACACGAGAGACTCTTGCACCAGTGTGTTGCTCGGTCAGAACTTTTTCTCTGAGGGTTGTAAGGTATTTACACTTCCCCCTCCAACTTGAGGGCGACATTGCTTGGAAACTGTAGCAGATTGTAGTGGAATGTTATGAGGGATTGCTGGTGGGATTGGTGGAAAGTTCATTTCTAATGTGTGTGTGTGTGTGTTGGAGAAAAAGGACTGATTCTGTTTCTGAGGTGACAAACAGGTCAGGAATCTCAGAGAGAGAGAGAGAGAGAGGTTCATTAGATTCTACTGAGAGAGACATCTTTTCTCACTGACATCTTTCTCCTCACTGATCCTGGAGTTTAAAACCAAACTAACTTTTGTACTGTTAGTATACCCAAGGGGGTTGGGTAGCCGGTTGACCTTGGACCCTCAGAGGTTTTTTTTTTTCTCCACATAGTGGAGTTTTTGGTTCCTCTCCTCCGTAGTCGTCCGGCTTTAACATCTATTACTGTAACCTGTTCCATCATTGACCATCAATGTAAAGTGCCTTGGGGCAACTTTGTTGTAAAAGGCGCTATACAAGAATAAATTGAATTGAATTGAGTTGAATCTTTTCAGTATATTTTTATTTTTTTTCTTCCTCACACACATTGAGGCCATCATACAGAGATGTATGGATATGACCAGCAGTCTTCACTTTTTCTACACTTTGTTTGATATTTTAGGGCTTGTGTAGCAAATGAAATATGATGCTTTTATGTTTTAATCAGAAACACTGTCCAGCTCTAAACCTAATGAAGAACAACAAGGTGTTCAGCTGAACCCCAAAACTGTTGGGTAGTTAATTGAGAGCAATGCAAAATGTGTCCTATTTGAGTGCATTTATTTGAATTTACCCTTTTTTTTTGTTTTCATTTTGTATTTATTATGCTGTTTTTAAATATTATAGCAGGCTTGGCTATTAATTTTTATCATGAATGGGGCGAGATAGCATTTTTATGTTTTAGGGCAAACCCAAAAATATAGAACCAAACAACATAATTATAATCAGAGCATCTGCATTCATCAGAACATTAGCTTCAGAGATTTCATTTTTTAGTTTAATGCGTGTTTTTATTCTTTTAGCAACAAGAACAAGATTAACAAAAAGGAGACAGGGCGATGAAGGAAAAAAAAATGATATTCAGTCTTCACATTAGCTCCTGTTTCCCAACGAAGTACTCTTAATAACTCCATAACTGGTACATCTTTTCCTTCTGAAGTATCAGTGTTAGTCTAAATGTGACTAAATATATAATAAATATAGCCATATTTAATAGTCTCATCATTGCTTTCATTGCTTTAAAAAAAAAAAAAAAAAAACCTAAAGTCTGGGACCTACAGATTCCATAACAAAGTCATCATTAACATTCATTCCAAGCACCTTTCCCATCTCTAATTTATTAGAGAGTTCATAGCTATAGACTGGTATAAATTTCTGTGAAATGTAAAATTATTTTGTTTTGTTACTTTCTTTTCAGAAACAGTCTTATTTGAATATACTTATATAACCTGTATAGAGAACCTTCTAAAAATATTTCAAATTGCTATAAAATCATTATTTTGTATTATAGCATTAATTGATGTCACTCCTTTACAGGCCTACAATTTTAGCCTTTTAATAAAATGAGCAGCTACTTTGAACCAATTATTGCATGAACTTGACTCGACTGCATGTGGCATGTTAAAAGCAGCATTTAAGTCTTATTTGTGTCTAGCCCAGAGTACCACCAGTATGATTCTGTGTGATGCTAACAGCGCCACCTTGTGCAGAACCTTCCAGCTGCAAAACGTGACTTTGTAATGATATTTGGCTTAATTTATTGTACAAATTAATTAAAAAAAAAAAAAAAATCTGTTTTCTGTTTTGAGTAATGCTTGTACCAATATTAAGGTCGGTATTGATACAAATAGTGCTCTAGTACATGGAAATGTTGCTTGAAGCCTAATCAGGCTTGTGTGCACGGTATAGGCTACTAATAAGAACCCAACTCTCCCAAAGCGGTTCATAGACGTTCTCTTTACGATAACATATGGTTCTGTAGGAGTTCAGTAGGCTGTGTAATTGCATTTTCTCCTAATTTAAGGTGCAAGAATTTTGATACATTCTTTTACACCTTGTAGAACTTGTGTGTGTGTGTGTGTGTGTGTGTGTGTGTGTGTGTGTCTGGAGAGAGCTGGAAGTGAGTTTTTTTTCATGTCACCTCACACTCACAAAGCCTTTTGTTTGGCGTGCTTTTCACCGGCAGCCGCTGTCGAGTTCTAGAACAGTCCGCCTGTGCGCTGATTGGTAGATTAGTTTGTATCCTCTCTGTTTTCGCTCTCTCTTTTGTCTGTCTTTTCCCTTCACTCATTTGTTTGCTTTCAACTATTTTTCCTGTGCTCTCTTTTTGCAGCGGTACACTTTTTCCCCTCCCTGTATTTTCTTCCATCCCATCTTGTCTTACACCTTCTCCCTACATCTGCTTTTCCCTGTGATTTGAGTATGAAGGCACGGATAAGGGAGAATCAGGGGGAGAGAGAGTGAGAGAAACTTGTGTCCCCTTTAATTGGACCTGGAGCTTTCACTGGGCTCAGACAAATCCACACCTGCAGCCTTTCTCTTCTTTATTCCTCCTCCTCCTTCTCCTCATGAGTGACACACTTCTAGTGACAGTGCGCTAAATGTTACACTGCTATATGGCTGCTGCCTTCCAGAGACGTGCTTTCACCCACACGCATAAGCTCTAAGGACCTGCCCATGTGTCCAGATTTAATTTCCTCCTAACTTTTTTCATAGTGCAGCTTCTACATTTTTATGCTTGTCACAGTTTTATTTGTTAGCCAAAAGTAGATACTTGGTTATTTGAATTTGATGAAAAGGTTTTGAAAGAGGTTTCCCTGAGAAATACTTCATTTTGAGCTTTAATGGTGATTATTCTTAATTTATATAGCTATTTCTAAGGATTAAAAAAGACACTTTCAGAGTTTCTGCATGTTCTAAAAGTAATATGATGACGAAAAAAGTTTCTGACTGGTCTAAAGCCATGGTGTGTAGTTATACATTGGATGAGCATCTTACACAATCAAAAATCTACCTAGCACTTTGTTCTGTTGTTATGTTAAACATCATTTGTCCCATATAACCAAAAGAGTAATATATGTAGTATGTTTATAGATATATGAGAACTGTAAGATGAAAGCAAATGTTTTATTTCTTATGTGTTTGAATGGCAGGCTTCTAATTTAGTTCTGTCAGTCTGAAGACTCAGTAAGTTCTCAATCATTCAGTAAGGGCTATGAAAGTCATATGGGCGTTATGTAGTTTTTTTGGGTAGGAATTGAAATGTGGGCCCAGAGCCCTTTAGTTTTTAAGGGGTTAAAAGGCCTCAACTGATTTTCATTCATTATTAACAACAATGCTAACTGGTCACTTACTCTCTTTCATTCATTATTAGCAGCACTGGCAGTTTGGAGGGGAGGCGGCTGGCTTTTCTTCATGGCTGAGCGCTGGCTCAGCAGAAAAGAAATTGGGAAGATCAGGGGAGAGGCAGCCGAGTGTAAAGTGTGTGCTGGGATTAAGAAGTAGGGTCCTGCTCTAGAAAACCTGCAGGTCTTTAAGCTGTTTGGGGCAAAGATGTTTCTCTCGCAATTTCTCATCTCAGATTTTTCGGAGAGTTAATCTTAGCTTTAATCCTCACTGCAGTTGGAGCCTGAGTTTGCAGCTTAAGTTTGAAATTCCACAAAAAGGGAGCTTTCATCCAAACTGAAGAGATTGAATGACCTTAAACTCCAAAAAAAAAAAAAAAAAAAAAATTAAACTGTGGGGACGTTTGACCTACAGACTGAATTTATGTCTACATTAAAAATACATGAGCCATGTTGTCTTAAGGTTCTGGTTAACATAAAAATAGACCAGATGAAATGAAAATACATTCTAGTGTATTAAATGTGGTTATTTTTGCTATTTGTATTCAGAGAATTTTACTTAAAAGAGAAATGCTGCTCCATCTTCTTCTTCTTTTCTTTTTCTTCTTCCTGCTTCAACCCGACCACCTGCATGTCCTCTCTCACCACGTCCATAAACCTCCTCTTTGGTCTTCCTCTTCTCCTCTTTCCTGGCAGCTCCATCCTCAACATCCTCCTTCCAATATAATCATCGTCTCTCCTCTGCACATGGCCAAACCAACGCAACCTTGCTTCTCTAACCTTGTCTCCAAGACGACTAACCTGAGCTGTCCCTCTAATATACTCATTTCTAATCCTGTCCATCCTCGTCACACCCAACGAAAATCTCAGCATCTTTAACTCTGACACCTCCAGCTCCGCCTCCTGCCTTTTCGTCAGTGCCACCGTCTCCAACCCATACAACATAGCTGGTCTCACTACTGTCCTGTAAACCTTCCCTTTTACTCTAGCTGGTACGCGTCTGTCACAAATCACTCCAGCCACTCTTCTCCACCCATTCCAACCAGCCTGCACTCTCTTCTTCACCTCTCTTCCACACTCGCCGTTACACTGAACTGTTGATCCCAAGTATTTAAACTCCTCCACCTTTGTTACCTCCACTCCCTGCTTCCTAACCACTCCACTTTCCTCCCTTTCATTCACACTCATGTATTCTGTCTTTGCCCTACTCACTTTCATTCCTCTCCTCTCCAGAGCATATCTCCATCTCTCCAGGTTCTCCTCAAGCCGCTCCCTACTCTCACTACAGATCACAATATCATCAGCAAACATCATCGTCCACGGAGACTCCTGTCTAACCTCGTCCGTCAACCTGTCCATTACTACTGCAAACAAGAACGGGCTCAGTGCTGATCCTTGATGTAATCCAACCTCTACTTTAAATGCATCCGTCACTCCCACTGCAGATCTCACCACTGTTACACTGCCCTCATACATATCCTGAACTACTCTCACATACTTCTCTGTAACACCAGACTTCCTCATACAAAACCACAACTCCTCTCTAGGCACCCTGTCATATGCTTTCTCCAAATCCACAAAGGCACAATGCAGCTCCTTCTGACCTTCTCTGTACTTCTCCATCAACACCCTCAGAGCAAACATTGCATCTGTGGTGCACTTTCTCGGCATAAAACCATACTGCTGTTCACTGATCCTCACCTCTTTTCTTAACCTAGCTTCTACTACTCTTTCCCATAACTTCATGGTGTGGCTGATCAACTTTATCCCTCTATAGTTACTACAGCTCTGTGCATCACCCTTATTCTTGAAGATCGGTACCAGTACACTTCGTCTCCACTCCTCAGGCATCTTCTCACTTGCCAAGATTGTGTTAAACAATCTGGTCAGAAACTCAACTGCCATCTCCCCTAAACATCTCCATGCTTCCACTGGTATGTCATCCGGTCCAACAGCCTTTCCATTCTTCATCCTCTTCATCGCTGCCCTTCCTTCCATCTTGTTTATTTGCTGCACTTCCTGGTTAACTCTTCTCACATCATCCAGTCTTCTCTCTCTCACATTTTCTTCATTCATCAGCTCCTCAAAGTATTCCTTCCATCTGCTCAACACGCTCTGTTCACCTGTGAGTACGTTTTCATTTCTATCTTTAATCGTCCTGACCTGCTGCACATCTTTCCCAGATCTGTCTCTCTGTCTAGCCAATCGGTAAAGGTCCTTTTCTCCCTCTTTACTGTCCAACCTCTCATACAATTCACCAAACACCTTATCTTTGGCCTTCACCACTGCTTTCTTCGCCCTGCGGTTCATCTCCTTGTACACCTGTCTACTTTCTTCATCTCTCTGACTGTCCCATGTCTTCTTTGCCTCCCTCTTCTTTTGAATACACTCCTGGACTTCTTGGTTCCACCACCAGGTCTCCTTATCCTCTTTCTTCCTTCCGGATGTCACACCAAGTACATTTCTAGCCGTCTGCCTGATCACTTCTGCAGTAGTTTCCCAGCAATCCGGTAGCTCTTCGACACCTCCCAGTGCCCGTGTTAACTCCTGCCTGAATTCCACCTTACAGTCCTCCTCCTTCAGCTTCCACCACTTGATCCTCGACTCTGCCCTCACTTTCCTCCTCTTCTTGACCTCCAAGGTCATCCTACAGACCACCATCCTATGCTGTTTAGCTACACTCTCCCCTGTCACTACTTTGCAGTCTCTGATCTCTTTCAAACTGACCCTCCTGCAAAGAATATAATCCACCTGTGAGCATCTTCCTCCACTCTTATACGTCACCCTGTGCTCCTCCCTCTTCTTAAAATAAGTATTAACTACAGCCATTTCCATCCTTTTTGCAAAATCAACAACCATCTGACCTTCAGCATTCCTCTCCTTGACACCATGCCTACCCATCACCTCCTCATCACCTCTGTTCCCTTCACCAACATGACCATTAAAATCTGCACCAATCACCACTCTCTCTCCCCTGGGTACACTCTCTATCACTTCATCTAACTCACTCCAGAATTTTTCCTTCACTTTCATCTTACAACCAACTTGTGGAGCATAAGCACTAACAACATTCATTATCACACCTTCAACTTCCAGCTTCAAACTCATCACCCTCCCTGACACCCTCTTCACTTCCAAAACACTCTCCACATACTCTTCCTTCAGGATAACACCTACTCCATTCCTCCTTCTATCCACACCATGGTAGAACAGTTTAAACCCCCCTCCAATACACCTGGCCTTACTACCCTTCCATCTAGTCTCTTGCACACACAAAATGTCAACCTTCCTTCTCTCCATCATATCAGCTCATTCTCTACCTTTACCAGTCATGCTGCCAACATTCAAAGTCCCTACCCTCACTTCCACTCTCCGCCCCTTCTTTCTCTCCTTCTCCCTCTGGACATGTCTTCCTCCTCTTCTTCTTCTTCTTTGGCCAACAGTAGTCCAATTTCCACCAGCACCCTGTAGGCTAACAGCACTGATGGCGGTCGTTGTTAACCCGGGCCTCGACCGATCCGGTATGGAATTCTGTATCGTTGTCCGCATATTGATTATTGATTATTGATTGAAGTTTTACACCGGATGCCCTTCCTGACGTAACCCTCCCCATTTACCCGGGCTTGGGACCGGCACGAAGAAATACACTGGCTTGTGCATCCATAGTGGCTGGGTTAGAAATGCTGCTCCATAAACAGTTGAATTTTGTATCGGATTAAGAAAGTCTGTACATGCCGATTTTTTTTTCTCTGTTCACTGAATGGAAGTGTGCAGCATAACACACACACACACACACACACAACATACAACAATACACTGACTCAAAAACACAGCATACATTCCTTTCTGTCCATGTAAAAATTAAAAGAAATTGTGGATTTTGATTATTTTTTTTATTTTCACATAACTCAGTAAAGTTCAACGTGGTTCAGCATCAATATTGGTTAACACTACCTGTAACTTGATTAAAATGTAGGTTGCTCTGCATAAAAGTCTTTGCCGAATTCTCACATGTAAAAGAAAGGAACACTCTGAAAGGCTCTCACACTTACTCACACCAGCACACAACCTTAGAAATAGGGTATTTAGGTCAGGGAGGAGTTGGAGTGGACAAAAGAGGTCAGGGGTGGCTCTGCTTTCTGTGCCGTTGAAAGCTGTGGTGTGTTTGTGTGTTACTGAGCTCACCCTAATCCTCTCTCCTCTTAACAGTTTTAGAGTACATGTCTGACTTTCCTGCAGAGTCTACTTGAATTTCTGGCTTTTTATTGCTTTTCTAGCTGCTGTACATGGGCTTCATATTGTTTGGTCTTTCTCATTTTGTTAACTGTGTGTGTGTACGCTTGCACGTTTGGCTCTGTGTGCACTCATCACACCCTTGTTACAAATTTGTGGACTCAGTGGGCGTGCAACACAGCACTGCCTTGCAATCAGAGGCAGTTGACATCACTGCTGTTTGGGTGTGTGTGAGTGTCTGTTTGTTTGGCACTGAATGAAAATAGTAGCAACAAACTTTTTTTTCATAGTTTCATAACTAAAGCATAGTTAGAAAACAGCTGTTGATATTTATGATGATTATTTATTTATTTATTTTTATTGTATGTTCATTTATGTGAGGTAAAAGTGCCTCAGTGCCTCAATAATAAATCATGAATTTGGACATTTTCTCAAAAGCAAGGACTCTTTACTTTATCTGTCAAATTTCAGTTTAGAAAGTACTCAAGTTACATATGCTTAATACACAGTGAAGGCTGCTTTTCTGATTAAAGTTCTAAATCAATATTACTATCACACAATTAGTCTGTTCATAGTGATGTTTATGACAACTTATTGGTCCAGTGCTTTTTGAAACAACCTACGCCTTCCTCTGAATGTGAACTCCCGTATTTCACCTTGTGCTGCAGCTTGGCAGCACTGACACGCTCCAGACCATTCAGTCCAGTGTGTTCCTGCTGAAGGGAGGTGTTTCCACTCTCAGACTTTTAGAGCCATCAGGAAAAAAAGCTGCATCCAAACAGCTCATTGTCACCAGCTCTATTATCTCCCTGACAGCCTGGCATGAATAACGTAATTACTCCTTTTCTCCACCGACGCTGGATAATTGATGTGTTTTTCTTGACACTAGGGACTAGTGGCTTGGAAACGAGGGAATAGAGAGATGGTGCTAATTTCACTACTGGACTACAAATGTAGAATCTGCGTACCAAAGAATACAACCATGTCTCTCAATGCAGTTGAAAATAAATTTGAGCTGCCTGGGATGGGTTATTATGAGGCTGTATATAAATTCAGAATCTTTAGTTGGGGTTTTAAGATTTGGCTAAAGAAGAGTTTATAATATATACCTTTTTAACGTGATTTTGTCCAAAGTGCCTTGTGCAAGGTTAAAAAAAAAAAAAAGGAATTGTATTCTCTTGTCTTGTTCTTAAATTTTAAGCAAACCCAATATTATACAGCAAAAATGAAAAGTGCTGACTTTCCTGACTGTGCACCTTAAGTAAACATTCAACACTGCTAAGCTGTATTTGTTCAGGTAAAAGTTCCCTCATGAGCAGCCAAAACTGCAGCTAAACTTTTTTATAGCAATTGTTGATTAGTCCTGCACAGTGGCTTGCAATAACTTATGCCTTCAAGTGGGGTGGTGGACTGTGCTCAATAGTACCTCAGGGTAACTTACTGGTTTGGGACCCTACAATTATGGAACCTTGACTCAAACCAGAAGACCGTCACTTTCATTATGTTCCCCCTGTTCATCAGTGGTCAGGACCACCACAGTACCACCTGTGAGCAGGTGTTCTTGTTTGTGCTGTGGATCGTTGCCATAATATTGACACTGTAATAGCTTACAATAAAGTGTGCGTGCCTTCTGCATGATTGGATCTGTACGCTTGGAAAATGTAAACTACTTTAAAAAGAACTTGTTTTAGTGCTAACACTAATTTGCCATTAACTCAAACAGACAGGACTTAACACAACAAGTGCTCATCATTAAATTGTCGTCAGTAGAAGTTAATGAATATGTTAATCTGGGTCTCCTGCCATTTTGACTGGCAAACATTTATGCAAACTTATGATGTATTATCTGACGTATAAGTCTTTTTTTTCACACTCAGCTTGTTTGAAGCATTTTGGCACTTGTGTAAGTGCAACTATTAAAATATTTAGCTTGACACTGGTTAGTGTTTTTGGAGCACCAGACTAACTTATGCAACCAGACTGTTACACATACTTGTATATATGTCTGTTGTGTGGCATTCAACCATACATACACTAGAACATTTCAACTGTTTATGTTCTTTCAGTCATTAAAACTGATGTATGGCACAGTATTTACCTGATCCCAAGTACAGTTTAAAGAGTCCATCTGGTCCTGCAGAGCCACTGATTAACCCCATTGCCCTGGCAACCACCCCAAGACTTTTGTCCTTGGTGTCAGTTGCTTACAGACCGCTAGCTGGGCTTGTCACAATCTTTTATGTAGTCTGATTGCAGTTATTTAAGATGATTACAGTTATTACAACTGAACACAGTTATTTTCCACGTTCTTTAGCTTTTAAAACTTTGTTTTGAATTTTATGCATTTTCATCAGTTGGGTCAGTGCAAATAAATAAAAAAAGAGAAAGAAAACAAGAAAAAAAACAATTCTTGGCAGACATTATCCTGCTGCTGCTTTTACATTAATAAAAGCAATTGGTAAGATTTGCTTTAAATAATTTTATGTACCTGTGTGTGTATCTTTGCAAAACAGTGCACAAATATAGTATTTGAAATTGTAATATGCAGCAGTGTAATCACAATTCTAGAAGTTTATAAGTGTCCCAATGTAGAAGGAAGACAGTATTTTATATAGCAAGTAACTGTTACGGTTTCAGGCTTCCTCCAAGTGCTTTTGGTGTAGACCAAAGCGGTCAGCAGAGCTGCAGAATTACTACTGCAGTTGCAGAGGTTTTGTGTTATTAATAAAACATAGCATTGCTCTGTGTACAAGCCTCTTCACTTGTAAAGTGTTTTGAAGTTTTTTGGGGATATTCCCTGGTAAATGAAGCCTGTCCTTGCATGCCTTCTTAATCTGAATATATTACAGCTTCTTTATTAGGAAAGTTTGAGTGAGTTTTGAATCCAGCCTACATTTGGATGTTCACTTCCCCCACAACTATGGTTCCTTTGTTTCTTTGGTTTTCCTGCATTCTTAAAAAAATGCTAAATGCATCTTGGATCTGTATTTTTGGAAAGTTGCTTATCTGGCATAGAATCTCTTCTTTATAATTCTTAAAACAGAATTTTTTGTTCATACTCACGTCTTTTAACGAACAACTCATACGTTCTGTGTAGAAATAAAATGATTCTTGTTTGGCATTGCATAAGAAAAAAATGGAAAAAGGACCTGGATTTGTGTCTAAACTTGCAGGCTGCTATTCTTATAGCCCAACCCCTTTCAGCCTCATTTAAACAAAAGATCCCAGCCAGAGAAAAACGAGTCCTTAAAAGACCTTCCAGGCTGCTGAAAGACGTCTCTGGCCAATTCACTACACTCCTCCCTATCTCAGTTCCATTTTCTGCCCATTCATTTTCCAGTTTAAATCGGATTCATCCCGTCCACCTCGGTGCCGCTGAAAGTTTGTCATCCTCTGATATGCAGGGTTGATGCTTACCTTAATCACGAGCAACCTGCATACATTAGTGCTGTTCAAAGATCCCCCAGAAGCCACATATGTTTTTGGTAATTAGAATCTGTGCAGCCGGGAAGAAAGGTAGAGGGGAATCTAGGTCGATGCGCTCCTGAATTACAATACGGAAGGAGATGATGACATTCCCCCAGTGCTGCAAGCCCCCCCAACCCAAAGTTTACCGTTTGAACACGATTAACATAAAGGTTTATTTGCAAAGTAGATGTATGTCGGTGAAAGAAGATGTCATGGGATTGTTTTGCTGTTAGTTTTGTTTTGTATTTTAGGTGCGATCTTAACATTCCACAATGGCATTTCCATCACTGCTGCAGTTTGACTCACTGTTTATGCAAAAAGTTACCACTTTTTACATTTAGACAATAGACATTTAGGTTTGATATTCAAATGTTTAGGTAAGATAAGAGATTAGATTTCCAGCTTTTATTTCAATGTATTTAGTTAAATTAGATAGAGTGGTAAAGAAAAACCTCAAGAGTGGTCAGTCGTATCATAACAATCTCCACAGGAAATGATTTGAAGGCCATAACTAAAAAGAAGAAACCAACCAACCATTGAAGTGATTGGGTTGTAGGCTTGATGTAATTAATGTTAAGTGATATTTACCTTAACACTCTTAGTTCTAGTACTGTTGCTAACAAAACTGGTTGTTCAGATAAACTAGAAACTAGAAATCTTCTATGTAATTTAACATATCCTGATGTATGCCAGGAGCTTTAACTCAACTGCTTTGACTGTCCTTAAAGTTTAATTTATTCTTATCTTTGGGAGGTTTATTGTGTATGAAGTTCAACTACCAGGGACATCTACCTTTTTAAAAATAAAGTGTGTTGGGGTTTTAAAAAAAAGAAAAAAAAAAAAGTCTCATCTCCGCCCATCTTTTCTTTTCAACCTCCCACATAGCAGTCTCAGACCTCCATTCCCATTATATTATATTGTCTCTGCCCTTCGTTTATTTCTCTTTTTTGAACCTATATTGTCTTTTTCTCTACAGTAATCATGACGAGCGCTACGTCCCCCATCCTCCTGAAATGGGACCCCAAGAGTCTGGAGATTCGCACTCTTACCGTGGAGAGGCTCCTGGAGCCCTTGGTTACACAGGTAGGAGGCCATATATTATTTTTTTGGGTTTTCATAGTAGAATGACCATTTTGGGGGCTAACATTGATTTCATTTGTGTAAATGTAATTAAAATATCCATAGCTAACGGGCAGTGTAGCACACTGTGTTCTCCGCTCAGACCTCAAGTTAGAGAAGGAAAATGGACTTTCTGGTTTTCTGGGCCAAAGAACCCCAAAACTGTCATTTCATTCATTTAGAATGGTTTAAAAATGAATTTTGACTTATCAAAATTATCACTTTAGATGTCCGTGTGATGGAAACTCAGAAGCCTTAAGCTGATCTTATACCTGTTCCCGTGTTGATGAGCTTGATTTGTTTCGATGAGTAACGAGCCTGTACAGTCTTCATATTTCTTCCTTGTTAGTCCTAATTTTCCCTTCTTTTCCCTTCACTGTATTCACACTCGTTTCTGAAACAAACATTACAAACTTCTTTGAAATTCATGCTCTGGTACTTTCTGTTGTGTTTTTGACTTTTATTTTAATAAGCAGCTGTTAGGCTGGACTCTGCATACTGTATAGTTGCACTAAATAAGCAAACAAGAAGAAGAGGGCACCGATCTTCTCAGCATGACTGAGTGGCACTGTTGTGAAGGAATTGATTTTTATGGTTTTGGTTCTGAGGTGATGAGATTGACTTTATTCCAAGGAGAACTAAATGAGGAATTTTTTTTCCTTTGTACTAACTCCTTCAAGCAATTATGGCTTCATAAACAGCCCCTCTTAAAAGACTTCATTGCCTTAATGTTAACATTATTGACTGAAGCTCTGGTGAAGTGGCTGGAGAAATAAAATAATAAATAAAGAAAGAAATAATGTGGTTTTGAGTTGACGTCATGTTGAGCTTTCCAGGTTTTTGAGCAAAAAAAAAAAAAAAACCGACAACAAAAATAAGCAAGAGATGATTCTTGGAGGGGGATGAACAGAGGAGAAATGTAATGTTTATATAAATAAAAATCTAGGAAAATGTAACTTTTCATTGATGTATAAACTGTAAATATGTATTATTTCAAACTGAAGTTCTTAATCAGGTAATACTATAAAATTGGTGTTAAATTAGTATTGACTGCCCTAGTTGATTTTTTTAAAAGATGAATAAAAGGATGCCACAGTTTAACATTTTTTTTTTTTTGGTTAATTTCCCTGCCCCTGGTATCCCCATCCTTAGGTGTGTTTGGCTCATGATTCCTCCCTGTGTCAGGTTTCTCCCTTTTCATGTAGTGTATCCCCTTGTTTGTCGTGCCTTTGCAGGTTTGCGGTAGTGCATTGTCTACCTGTTTGTGTTTGCTCTTAGTCTTGTTCCTTGTTCAAATCCGTATTTATGTTGCTAGTCTTAATCCTCAGTGTTTATCAGTCTTGTTCTTGTTTGGTTTTATGTTTTGTTCGTTTTAATAAAGGTTGATTTGCTTGCTTGCACCTACATCCAAATATAATAATAATAATAATAATAATAATAATAAAAATAATCATTCTTATTAGTAGTAGTAGTAGCAATTGTGTTCCAGTGATCAGTAATTCAAAATGGCTTATTATCTTATTGCAGCTTGGGCTGCAACAATTAATCAATATAATCAAATATTACAATAGGTGCCAATTCTTCAAAATGATGTGCACAGCTCGATTTCTTAGCATTAACAAATGTAGGGAAATGAGTTTTCCAAATATATTGTATGAGTGAGGGAGTTTTAGGACTGGTGTGGCAACCCTGTAATCAGGTTCCACATGCACAGGGTATTCTTCAGTCCCCGTTAGGGTTCTCAGACTATAAATGTCAACCTTTTGATTTAATTTCTCTTTAAAAACCTATTTCAGTAATGCCAGTTTTTATTTATTTCTTAATTTTTACAATTTTATTTATTGAATTATTCTACATTTTATATTGACTTAGTGCTACCAAGATTTATTAGAACATTTATTTAAGAGTTTTATTTTTCTGTTTAAAATAACAGTGAACCCATACCAATTCACTTACATGTTCACAGAATGCATACATTGCACAAGAAGATGGTGTTTGTTATCCTCCTCCCATTGGAATTATATTTTTGGACACCCTCACTGCTAACAGGCCGTCTGCTCCAATGGAGACTCCCTGTTTTGCTAGTGTGGGTGAAAATTGGACAGCAAAGTTAACATCTGTCAAAACGATATGCTTCAGCACTATGTTTCTTTCCAGTCTCCATGGTCCTGCTCCACCAAATACCATTTTTACTGGGGATGAATTCTGTCTCATCGCCAACATTAGTGCAGCCGCAGGTCAATAGCTGAATGCTAATTGCAAGCCAATCAGCTCCCCACGAAGGCAAATGAAAATGTTGTCTCAGTTGTTCGGCCTGCAATATTGT
This sequence comes from Hepsetus odoe, assembly GCA_017165825.1. Classification (NCBI taxonomy): domain Eukaryota; kingdom Metazoa; phylum Chordata; class Actinopteri; order Characiformes; family Hepsetidae; genus Hepsetus; species Hepsetus odoe. Next base: position 19,018,876 of record CM029379.1, on the reverse strand, counting down.
GAACAGGAAGTGTGTAATAAGCCAAAACACCAAGCACAGCTTGAGGAAGAGCAAATATGATTTAGGAGAGAAAAAAAATGAAAGCAGGAGGAAAAACATTTTCCCTCAGAGGCAGGCATGGACTAATCTACAGCCTGTGCGGAGTTTGTTGCCACGGCCCATTGCTGCATTTGGTTCCACATAGAAGACAATTTCATAAAACGGTAGCAAATATATATGAAATGAGACCTGCACAGGAGCACGGTCCATTACTCTGTGACTAGCATTCCATTTTACAGAAAAAACGGAAGTGTCTTTTCCAAAACCGTACTAGCTGTGATAATTTATATGGAGCAGAACTTTGCAAGCTGCTTACCAGAGGTTATTTGTAAGTCACATGTACAGTACTGTGCAAACGTTTTAGGCAGGTGTGGAAAAAATGCTGTAAAGAAAGAATGCTTTCAGAAATGTAAATAATGATTGTTTATTATTATCAATTTACAAAATGCAAAGTGAGCGAACAAAAGAAAAATCTAAATCAAATCAATATTTGCTGTTACTACCTTTTGCCTTCAAACCAGCATCAGTTCTTCTGGCCCCACAGAGCCCTGATCTCAACATCATCCAGTGTGTCTGGATTACATGAAGAGACAGAAGGATGTGAGGAAGCTACATCCACAGAAGATCTGTGCTTAGTTCTCCAAGATGTTTGGAACGACCTACCAGCCGAGTTCCTTCAAAAACTGTGCAAGTGTACCTAGAAGAATTGATGCTGTTATGAAGGCAAAGGGTGGTCACACCAAATATTGATTTGATTTAGATTTCTCTTTTGTTCATTCACTGCATTTTGTTGATTGATGAAAATAAATGATTAACACTCCCATTTCTGAAAGCGTTCTTTGTTTGCAGCATTTTTTCCACACCTGCCTAAAACTGCTGAACATTGGACCTCTTTGTTGGGAGCGGTAGGAACACAATTTCAGAGTTTTATGTTTTTCATTTGTTTTACATAATTTGAACGTACGAGCTGCCCAAACAACTTGATGAACAGACTAATAGAAATAGTAAAAATTGTGGTTACATAAACTTTCATTAAAAGTTCTGTTTTCTTTGTCCTTTAAAGGTTTTATTTTGAACACAATGAAATGCTAGTTTTAGAATAATAACCACCAGCAGCGAGTACATCAGCATATGTGTCTCATATATCTGATGCATGTTGATCAAAAGAATGAATTAGATATCAAGGCTTTCATTAGTTTCTTCCCCCAAGCAACTATGCCAAGCTTAGTGGAAAACAAACATGTCTTTTGTGTTGAATTAAGAAAGGTGGGCTTTTTTTTTTGGTTTTTGTTTTTTTGCCACTTGTGCTTGAACACTTGTATTGGTACCTTGCTCAAGGGTACCTCAGGACAACCTACTGGTCTGTGATTCAGACCCACAACAAAGGCCACCGCTGCTCTTGTGGACAAAGGTGGGATTTGAACTCATGTGTGCAGAGCACAATCGATTAGCAGTCCATTACCTTAACTTCTTGGTCACCTTGTCTTTATTTTTATTTTTTTTAATTTTATCTCTGTTCTTGATCTTTCTCCATCTTAGTCCTGCCTCCAGATAATAAAAACATTGTATCATCATTGCATCACTGTTCTAATCTGTATTGCATATTATGAAGTTCATTGTTGAATGATGACAGGTTCACAGTTTAGGGAAAATATCATATCAGGTTACTTCCAGGTTAAGTTCAACCCATTTTTTGAAAGGTTGTTTTATTTTTATATGCAGTACATTAAAAACCTGCAAGGCAAGACTTTTTCCAAAGAGCACCTGAAGTAGGAGGGATCCCAGGCAAGACAGAGATGAGAGCACTGATGAGGAGGCTGGACTAAGATGGAGCAAGAGAGAGGAAAAAAAACTAAAAACAAAGTATAAGCCCATGGAGAATGTTAACTAAAACTGCATGCGGACTACACGAGCACAAAACGGGATGGTCAGACAGTGTTTAAACAATGTGAACCTACTGCAGGTGTATTTTTTTAAATAGTTATGAATGAGACCCAGCCACCTTCTTGCTTTGCTCATTAGTTCAGCTCTAATGCTTCCTTGCTTATTTTAGACTTTTTCTTGTGGTGCCCTCATGGGCACTCTGCACAGTCTATGCAGCCATACTGTGCGTTCTGACACATTCATGCACATCCAGCTTTAACATTTTTAGCAGCTGTTCTGTACGATTGGACCAGTCGGGTTAACCTTCGCTTCCCGAGCACATCGGTGAGCCTTGTGTTTTCTGCGTTATCTGCAAATAGAAGGAAAACTAGTTTCTTTTGAAATTTAAATCCACTATGCTGTCTTTGTAGTGTGCTGCAATGTAGTTTACAGTATGATCCATCAGGATACTTTGTACTGGAGTATCTCAGAAGCTCCATCCTAAAGTAGTGCTCTTGCCCGTTTTGGCATTAGTGGCCTATCTGATCAGTCATCAGGACATCGTAAGTCATTTTGCTGTTTTTGTTTTCTTTTTTAATCTACTTTCATGTACATAAAGTGGAACCTTCAACTAATTATATTGAAGCAAAATAATTGCTCAGGTCTGATTACATTGCTTTTTCATAATCTATAAGCATGTACAATTTGGAATGTTCACTCCTCTCCTGCCAGCCAGAGCAAAAATAAAAGCAAACAAACAAAAACCAAACAAACAAATGTAGGCAATGCATCTATCATGAGTTAAATGCAGTACTAAAGGAGTCTAAGATCTATAAGAACATATGTGTAAATTTATGATTAGGTGTCCAAATATCAACAACCACCTTTTAAGAATAAATCGACTCCCTTTCAAGAGAATGGGAGCATTTAGGGGGATAAAAAAATCTAGACATTAAACGGCTTTAAATTATAGGTGGGAATTGATGGTTATCATTACCATTTAAATGCTAATGCATAGAATTCTAACTTAAAATCATTATGACTGTAGACTGATGCCTGTGAATGAATGTTTTACAAATTAGCGAACAATGTTAAATATACATGTATGAATTGAAACGCTATGATGCTTTATTCATGGCATGATTCAACCAGCATTTGACGTAAGTGGGACATGTTAATGAAGAAGCATGCTTTGCTTACTTAGTTATTTCGTAGGTCAACTACAATTGTAAGCATTTGGATTGACCATGTGGATCCCACCCCACTATCAGTCTCCCTTGCGTGTAGAACAAATGTATGGCTGGTTTTGGAAAATTCACAGCTATATTGCACATCCGCTCCTTCTGAAGAAGTCTGCCTTTGGCAATGATTTATTTAAAGTTTGCTCACCAGACTATTTTTGGAGTATAGATCAATTTACTCCTAAATTTACTTATTCTTTTGTTTGGCTCCTAATAGAAGACTTGTGGCAGAGCCTTCAAGGGGATTCAGGGTATTTGGACTGGTGGCCTAAAAAAGGAAAAAAAAAAAAAAAAAACCCAGTTCTGTTGAACAAGAGAAACCACCAGCCAGCACTGCATCTGCTGGCCTTTGTCTCAGTGGAGCCATTCTTCTTTATTAGGAGTTTCGGAAGAAGCAATAAAGAGCAGGACTAAATGAATCAGCCAGACCTTTCGCTTAAAGAACTACTGATGTCAGCTAATGCAGATTTATAGTGGGAAACCTAAAACAAAAACAGTCTTCTGCTGCCAGAGCTAGGCTGTTGTTGTTTAACCAAGGTCTGTCTTTTGGGGTGGGCAAAAATAAAAATAATAATAAAAAAGGCCATTCATAATGGAAAAAAAAAATTATAAATGGTGTTCGAGCAGGTGATTTCCTTGCAGTGAAACAGAAATGGAAGTGTCCTCATTTGGAAATAGACAAATTAGCATCTGGATGTGCCGTTCTGTCCATGTGCAAAGAGATCAGGTTTGCAGTCGTCAGAGGTGAATTATTAGATTCAGTGCAGATTTTCTATAGCAAGGACAAACCTGCACTTTGTGTTAAATCTGCCCTTGTGAGTAGCAGGCCTTCATAGTATTTTCCTGTGATGTGTCTTATAAATTGTAAAATATTAATGCATTGTGTCTTGCAGAGCTTTGTCCTTGAGTGATGAACCAAAGATTTGCTACATTTCAGTGGCTGTTTAGAAAGCATGCGGTAATTAAAATGAGTAGGCACATCATGCATTTTATGAAATCATGTTTTTTTTTTAATTTCCTTGGCTATCAGAATGTTTAGCTTTTTAAAATATGTCAGGAAGTAAAAAAAGGAAAAAGGAAGTATCCTTTTTTTCATTGTTTTGCCATGCCACTAGATGTATTGTTCCTGGGAGGGTAAAGTGCTCATGAGCTGTTTTGCAGAGAAACAGCATTTTAATAGATTTTTAACACTGGGTTTTGTTTGGTAGTGCTGTTGGTAATTGGCCTTGGTCTGCAAAATATCAGATGAAGTTTACTTTTCTATTACTCGATGTGTCTACATCCTTTTCCTTCTGTGTTTATCTTAATCTCATCTTGCAGGATCTGTAAATCTCTTACAATGTCTTTCTTTGTTTAAACTGAGGCTCTTAAAAGTGTACCCTGTTTTCTTGAAAGTTTAAAAATGTCCTTAAACATACAAATCAGTTAGTCTGAGGCAGAGTCAGGTGTTTTTAATTAATGGGATGACAATCAAATATAAGTCAGTGCCCTGTCTTGTTTAAAAGATCTAGAATCTATCGAAGTCTGATCTTTTAAAACATATGTTTTGGGAAGTGTGTCATGGCTTGAGCAAAGGAGATTTCTGTGGATTCTGGAAACCGAGCTGCCCATCCAACTGGAAAAGATTACAAATCCATCTTTTAAAGAGTCTGGGCTCCAGTAGTCCACCGTTAGAAGGATTGTGCATGGATGGAGGAAATTTCTGGACCATTGTTACCCTCCCCATGTGTGCTAGACCAACAGAGATCACTCCAAGAGCACTGTGTGTAATAATCTATGAGGCATCAAAGAAACCCAGGGTGTCTTAGCAACTAAAGGTCTCTCACATTAGTTAATGTTCGTGAGTCCACCATCAAGAAAGCCCTAAGCAACATTGATGTGCATGTCAGCGTTGGATGGAGGAAGCCATTGATCTAGAAAAATAAAATTTCTGCCTTTCTTGTTTGCTCAAAGACATTTGCACAAGCAAGAAGACTATTGGGACAGTTTGGAGATAGAATAGCACTGAATTCCAAATTAAGAACTTGCATTTTTCTCTCTTATCCCTACCCTACCATCCTTCTCCCTACGAGGTAAATTTATGCCGTCGATTTGATTTATGGCCATTTTTAATTCAAACAATAGTTCAGCATTTTTAGAAGAAGAGCGGTTTTAAATCATGCTGCGAAAAGCAGCAGCTAAATGTCAGTGGATGCGTCTGGGCTGTCAAAGTACCTCTTTTAAAGTGTCGTGAAAGGTGGCCATTTGGTTGGGGCTTGGCAGCACTTCAAGGTCATGACGGGGGAACGTGCCACAGTTGAGAGGGTCCATCAGAGTCTGCCTTTTGTTCTTTATCATGCCTGCAGAAAGTGGTGCATTGGAAAAGCAGCAGATAACGCTTTGAGTAAACTGGTCTTCAGTATTAGCTATTATTTGGCTCAAAATATTGACAGCAGGATTTCTTTGCAAGTTTTAATAGGATTTTTAATCCAGTCCAGGAAAAAAGCTTTGGGCTGAACTTTCTGCTGTGACAGCCTGTCAGATACCGCTGCACTCAATCCCAAGGTATGAGTTTGTAGTGACCAGGCCCTTTTGTTGGGATCAAGGTGATTGGTACTGTGAATACATGTAGTACTGGCTTAGAGCAGTGGAGAGCATTTGGACAGGTTTCTAATTTATATAGATTGGTGGCTGAGGGTTGGAGGATCAGGCTAGCTCAACGCCACGCTGCAGGTCAACAGTTTGGACTCGCCAGGTCCAGATATTGAAAATCTGTTGGGTTTCTCAAATTGCATAGTGTGAATTAAACTTTAAGGGAATTAGTATGTTGACAGTGGTGTATACCATAAAAGACCACAGCTAATAGAGGTGTGAAGAGAGAGAGAAACGATCAGCTCATTGTATCTCCAGATAAATCACTCCAGATAAATGAATTACAAAATATATATCGAGACTTAAATGGAAATTTGGAGTTTTGCCAGTGGAAAGAGAAGTTGTACTGCTTTGTTTTCAGACCAAGACATGGCTCAGCATATTCAGATTTTTGGATAGACTTGGAGCCAGTGCCTATGAGATTTCACTGTTCAATGCCATAACATTAAAGTCTCTGACAGGTGAATTTTCTATGCTTGTACAATGGAACCTGTCAAGAGGATGGTATATCAGGCAAGTGAACAGTCAGTTCTTGAAGTTCATGTGTTGTTCAAGTGAATGGAACTGAGTAACTTTGACAAAGGGCAAGCAGTGATGGCTAGACAAACTGGTCAGAGCAGCTCCCAAAAGGGCAGGTTTAGTCATGTTCATGGATGGACAAATGCTGAATTAGTGTCAGGATCATGGGTGCTAAAGGTTCACTGATGCGCTATGGAGCAAAGGCTAGGTCGTCTGCTCCCACAGAAAAGCTACTGTAGCGCATACAGCTGAAAAAGATGATGCTGGCTCTGAAGGAAAGGCGTCCGAACACACAGGGCGCCAGAGCTTGCTGCATTTGGGGCTGTAGAGCCACAGAAGCATGAAGCCGTGGTCTGATGAATCAGGTATTCTTTCACGTATTATGGACATTTATCACCTACCTATACATTCTTGTAAACCAGATGATTTATTTATTGATTGCTTATTTACTCACTCTGACTTACTCATTATCTTAGCCTCTTGTCTTGATTAGGGTTGCCGGGTGGTGCTGGAGCCTATCCCAGCTCTCTCAGGGTGAAAGGTGGGGAAACAGCCTGGACAGGTTGCCAGTCACAGGGCAGTTATTTGTAAATTTAAACTGTAAACAGGTATTCAGAATTTCATCAAAAATCTTGTTACACTTGAAAGCAAGATCTAGCTTGACAGTTATATTATTTTAATTAGTTTCTGTAATTTCCTAAGGTGGAAAGAGGCACGGGGATGTTTACTAAGATTTAATTTTATTCGTTTAAGGCAAAAGAGGAATTCGGCATGAAAGGAACTCTTTTAGGATGGAATAGGCAAATGTCTTTTCAGGTGTTTAAAGTTTCATTTAAATCTCACCTGAAAAGACACTGCAAAAATCCTCCCTATATCTTAAATAACAAGTTCCTCTTTTATGTGCCTGGAATAACATTTAATTACAGTGAACATCCCCACACATCATTCAGCCAAAGGAAATTACAGAAACCCCCAGACAATTAGAAGTGTATTACTGAATACTTTTTATAATACTTATTTTCTTTTAAATTAAAGTAATAACATAAAAATAATAAATTGCTTCATGTTCAGTTGGCATTAGTAGGCAGATTTAATTCTGAATTTGATTCAATAAGACGACAGAAATATTTTTTTGCTTGAGATCCACTAATTTTGTTGTTTCTATAAACTCTGACATTTATTAAAAAGCAAGACCAAACTGTTTTTAAATTAGTCATGTGCTATTTTGGTCTAGTTGGGAAGAATCTTGCTCTTGTGAAGAAACTATAAACCGTGAACGATTTTTCAACTGTTTTCTTCAGGTGTAAAGGATGGGATGAATCTGGGGAATATAAAGTAAAGCAAGCTATTTCATCATGCTCAATCGCATGGTGTACGTTTGTGTGTGTGTGTGTGTGTGTGTGTGTGTGTGAGAGTGTGTGAGGGGGTAAAGTTATTTCAGATTTGAGCAAGAAGGCACAATTGTTTCTGCTGTCAGCTTGGATGATGCAGCATGGAAGAGGGAATAGAAGTTGTTGGTGCAGAGACCAAGAACAAGGCCTGCTTCTGACAGTGTCAAGAACAACAGGCCTATTTAAATAAAGCGCTCACAGATGCGCCACCAAAGCAGAGGACTTTGCTGAACACTTTGTCCATAAAGATATACTAATGTTCATTATACATTTATGCCCACAGTTATGAGAAACTGACAGTTGAACACTTACTGGCAACAGTTTGCATACTTGTGTGCACGTTTTTATCAGACTGGCCCATTGCCTGCTCTGCACGTAGTGACAACAATTCTGAACAAGGGAGAGTTGATTGTGAACATCTGGTTAAACTGAGGAGTTCTTCATCAGACTCTGTCAAAGTCAGGCTTTTCTCACATTCGAGCACAGTTAATGTAGATCTATAAATATAAAGCTGGTGTTTGTTTTTTCTAAGTTTCTAAGTCAACTATTCAAGTAATCATTAAAGGCATTTTTGTTTTGATGGGCTAATGCTGTTCCTTTCTGTAAGACACAGTCTAGCTAGATGTGCTTCTCGTAAGGTTCAGCATTAGTTTATTTGACCTGTTTACAGGTTATCTGTTTACACTTTATTCATGCAATACTCTTTTTACCAAAGAAAAAGGCAATTGAATCTGGGGGGGGAAAAAAACTGGTCACGCTTTTGATATCGCATTTACAAAATTATATATTTAAATTTTTTGGGCAGCCAAAAATTATTCTCCTGCAGGATGGATCTAAAAAAAAAAAACTCTTGTTGACACCTTTATCTTTTAATAAAGTGTAGGTGGTTTTATAGTCAAACATTGACACAAATACTTGAATTAAATTATTAGTAAACCTTTTTTGTGAAAAATCTGATTTGATTTGAGTATTTAGCTCTAGATTGGTAGAAATCTCTACCAATCTAGAGCTATTGAGGTCAGAAAGTATTATTTTCCAGTCAGTTGAGATTTTAAAGCTGTACTTATAGGACTGACTTTATTTAACCCAGGTTAGTTTCTCATCTTTTCACAGTCCCATTTAAATGTGCCTGGTTGACATGCACCTCAGTGCGTTGCTTAAAGATTCTTCTTAAGACGTTCACATCAGAAGAGCTTGCGTAAGATTTCTGTTTTAATGGCATGGATATATTAATAGGCCATACATTTTACCTATGAAGCTGTAATGTGAGATGTTTCCATTTATACTACCTTGTGGGTTTGTAGTACTGTCTCTCACACACACACACACACAAAGAATATTAATACAGGAGTGAACTCCAGTGTGGCCCTGAATGGATCTCCCTGAGGGATGTACCGTGCACCTTCTGTGTTTGTTCATTTCTTCTAAATAAAGGAGCTGAAACAGGGATTTCTCGTCAACTCGCTTCATCAGGGCTGGAGAGAATTCATTTGTTTACAGCATAATAACGATCATTGTGGGAGTGATTTATATAATAGTTTCTTAAACACTTTTACGCACTGTTTGTTGTGCGTTTTATATCAGGGGATGATCTGTTGATAAATGTGTAGCACATTTGAGCTTAATGAAATAAACTCAATAAAAACGTATATAGATGAGGCTAGGCAGTTGTTTTTGAACTTGTAGTTCAGACAGCATTGGCGGTGCTGAGGTTAGCACTTGGCTGTCTACGGATTTAGCCTTGAAGCTTCTGTTTGTATAGTCACAAAGAGGGAGGCCTTAAGAAGGACAGTTCCTTAGGGTTTGTGTGTGTGTCAATGACTGATGTACCTTGAAGTGACTGCAGAAAAATTCCATGACATCTGAGAGTATGTAAATAAAGGGAAGGACAGATTTTCTTTTCCTCTCCCTCTCTGCTGTCTCTGTCACTTTCTATAGTGGTACCTGGTGGCTACAAAAAGTACGTTGTTGATAGCACTACCCAATCTACACCAAGCATTTGTCATTAAAACATTGATCAGATTGGAAACAAAGCATAGGATCAAAATTCATCTCAGTGACACATTTTTCAGGTTTTAATAGTTCTTTCGTCACCCACATCTGTTTTGTATATAGTTCAATATAAAAGTGAGTTCAACACTTTTCTCTACGCAGTTATATATTGATTATTCTCGTTTGTTTTTCTTTTCAATTATTGTGAAATAGCAAAAAAAATTACCTACATGAATGTAAGCGGTTCAGTATTGATAACACAAACCCATTATTTGTGGAAATATTAGTATTACACTATTATAAGTATTGTATTGCTGTGAGTTAGCGGTTGGTAGCTGTATGTTTGGAATCCCTTTTAAGGACAAGCATCGGAGTGTTCTTACCAATGGGTGATTTTCTGCGTTTCTAAACTGTCTAATTATTACAGATACGTGAGCAACTTACCAGTGCATGTGATCTTTGTAATCTTTACATTGAGCAGTTCAGTTAATTTCCCATTACTTATTCATGCCTCCTTAAGTGAAGATTTTTTCTGTCAACTGTGCTCCAGTGACCCAGCATGAGCTCAATGTGCTTTCTACTTGAATGATCCATGCTGTCACACAGCCAAGGCTGAGCACGATCCCAGTGTGGATATTAGCGGGGCAGGAGGTATTTTGAGGACAAATTCTGGAGTTTTGAAGTTTGGTGTCATAACATTTTTCTTTTTAAGTTTGAAATGAAACATATCAGAAACGATTCAAAAACTTGGAAGTATCAGAAGGTGTGAGAGGGATACATTTCCTTGATTCAAGTGTTTAGTAAATGTATGTACATGAATACATTTACTTCAGTGATAGCATTCATTCATAGAGTTTACTTGCTCTTTTAGTGTTACTGAACTAACTGTTTTAATGAACTTCATACCCTTACTTTTCAATGTTTTAATCGCTTTATATATCTTAATAAAAAAAAATTATATATCTTCAAAAAAAAAAGAAAACATTCACCCACTAGCTTTTGACTTGTAGATTTTTGTTTGCATAGATATTAACTACTTTGACATGTTCAGTGACAGGGTTTAAAGTTATGTTAATCAGCCGGCAAATAGAACAGATTTTGAGAACAGATGTTTTGCAAAGCAATGATGTATACCACTCTGGAAAGCAGTGTCTCCTAAATGTTGTAAAATGTAAATGAGTGTGATGGGTCGTGTCAGTAGATCTACAGTTGTTTGCAGCAGTTTGGGAGTCTTGGTCAAATTGAATGTTTTGCTGATTTTTCAGGTGAGAATAATTTTGTGCATTAAAATCTTTAGTCGTGTGTTCTCTGTAGAAGATTTTTACTTAAAAAAAAAAAAAGTGCATTTTAACCAGGGGCACAGCCTGTTTTTGTTAATTGACAGATTTGGCCAATATATTTCCACATTGATCAAAACTCTTTATTCATTCATTCTTTTATTGATTTTTGTACTATTTTTAAGGATACAGATTTCCATACCGGATCAGTCGAGTCCCATGTTAATAACTAATGCCACCAGTGCTGTTAGCCTACAGGGTGCTGGTGGAAATTGGGCTACTGTTGGCCTAAGGAGGAGAAGAAGAAGAAGAGGAGGAAAGTATGTCTGAATGTAGGAGGAGAGAAGGAGGGGTAGGAGAGCGGAAGTGAGGATAGGAACTTTGTTAACTAGATGGAAGGGTAGTGAACTCAGGTGTATTGGAGGAGGGTTGAAACTTTTTTACCATGGTGTGGATGGAAGGAGAAATGGTGTAGGTGTTGTACTGAAGGAGAGTATGTCAGGAGTGTTTTGGAGGTGAAGAGGGTGTCAGATAGGGTGATGAGTTTGAAGGTGTGATATCGAATGTTAGTGCTTATTCCCTGCAGGTACAAGGAGATGAAGCACAGGTTAAAGAAAGCAGTGGTGAAGGGTGAAAGATAAGGTGTTTTGTGAATTGTAGGAGAGTTTGGACAGTAAGGGGGAGAAAAGGACCTACACCATTTGGCAAGACAGAGAGGCAGAGCTGGGAAAGATGTGCAGCAAGTTAGGGTGGTAAAGGACAGCAAAGGAAACACACAAATGCACAGGGTGTGTTGACCAGATGGAAGGATTACTTTGAGGGGCTGATGTGTGAAGAGAACAAGAGAGAGAGAAAATTGGATGATGTGAGGATAGTGAACCAGGAAGAGCAAGGTGGAAATAAGGGCATAAGGGCGATGAAGAGGATGAAGAATGGAAAGGCGATTGTCCAGATGAATGGTACTTGTGCGTTGAGGTGTTTAGGAGAGATGGAACTGGAGTTTAATACAATCTTGGAAAGAGTGGATCCCTGAAGAGTGGAGAAGAATTGGACTGCCCTGAGCAGTCGAAGAATTTTCTTTTTTAAGCGAAACAAAATCTGTGTTTATAAAAATTACTTTTTCTTTTAAAGTATTCAGGCAGACATCATTAGCATTTTTCTTATATTGCTCTATGACCCACACCCACCTGAATGTTATGAATATATGAATAGATCGAGTGACTAATTGAAGATGCATTTAAACTGCAGGAATGCAGTTGTGAGTGTACTCTGCAGCTGTCAGTCTCACTCGAGGGAGATCCGCTAAACACCTGCTAATGTTGGTCCTGCAGATTTTTTTCCCACCATGGGTTTCAAGTCTTCTGTATAGCAGCTTAGCAGGAGAGTCCAACCACTGAGATACTGTATTTATCAGTAGTTGTCGTCTGTTAAACACTAATTTCACCAATAGGAAGATCTAAATTTCTGTGTTTTTGATGAGGGACCTTGCTCCTGTGTGCCTGTTTGAGTCATTGCTAAAACCTGACTTGTGTTGGCAAAAACATGCCATAATAACATTATTATTTTATTTGAACAACATTGATTTAGTAGAAAAAAAACAAAAACAAAAACAAAAAAAAATGCTTTTTTTTTTTTTTTTAATAATAGTTCAGATTATTTAATCTAAGAGTGTTACATTTACATTTGCGGCATTTGGCAGATGCTCTTATGCAGAGCGACTTCCATGTCCTAATTACAAGGATAATCCCCCTGGAGCAACTCAGGGTTAAAGGTCTTGCTCACGGATCCTGTGGTGGTACTGCTAGAGGTGGGATTCAAACCTGGGACCTCTTGATCCAGAGGTGCGTAGGCAAGTACCCTACCACTACCATTACCCTACCCTACCACCAATTTTATATACCATTTATATAACGTTCACGTCAAAGAAAACATGCCTGTTTTGTAAATGCATGTTCTTGCAACATAGACCACACTTAGCATGGCTTCATTACCTCAGTGCATGATGGTATATTTGGAAGATAGTGTTATCAAGACCACTGAGACAGACACACACACACACACACACACACACCCGCGCTTTTTTCATGCTCAGTCCACACTTTATATGCTTGATTAATGGGGTGTGTGTTGATATGATCTCATGGCTGTTTCCCTGGATGATTGCAGTGTTGTACCCAGGCGTGTTTTGTCTCTGTCCTTCAGACGCTATCACTATGCTTTATCACTGAGATTAGCCTCATACTGCTAACCTAAAGGCAGCGGTGCACAATGATCTTGCCCATGATCCCCTCTACTGTCATTGCCTGCAGATAATTCAAAGAGAGAAGGCAAAAGCAGGGTGATTCTTATCGATTTGTTGCCCAGGCCATTCATTTGTGCATGAGGGTTATCTTGACAAATATTCCAAAAATGCAGTTTCATAGATACTGTGTGGGTGTGAACTTATGAGGAAAAGATCAAAAAGGAGAGGAGAAGCCATCTGACAAAGGCTTTCTGATCATCTTTGTCTTTTATCCAGTTCTCTTTTGGTACACCATCAGGTTTTTTTTAACAGGTGTTCTCATAGATATGCTTGTTTCATAAATGCTTGTTTCATTATGTCACGTTGCCTTCCCTTAATCCTGACACATGAGTTCACCTTAAACACAGAACAAAGCCCATGATGAAAGAAAGCAGAGGAAACTGGTGTGGTCACATTGAAAGCCCTGACTCCAAAGGGCTCGCTTTGCTTTTAAGGTTGCTTAGATTAAAAAGTCAAATGCCCTTTGAATGCCAGGCCTCCATTTAACTACAAGAGAGGAAAAGCCTCTCTGTACTGGCAGTCGAAGCCACTACCTCAAAGCAAGTATTTTAACTTCCATGGTTTCCCTAGTGCTAGGAAATAACCAGTGGACCTTTCAAAAGTGACTTATTTTGTAGATGGAAGATTAGTTAAGACACAAAATGCAACATTTCATAATCAAAATTCTAATTTGCTCTCCAGGTGCCCACATTGGTTCGTGAAAAGCAGTAAGGAAATTTGAGAAACCTTTGGACTGCACATCTTGATGCCAAATCTGGCCTTGAATTGACTTTGTGTCCTGAATGAGGGTCCAGGCTTACCTCAGGAGGATGAAGCCACTCTTCTCCATCACCGCAAATGCTTTTCCATTTTTTTCCTCCCCATAGAAATGCATGAAAAGCTTTAAATGAAGCAGAATGTCTTTCTCTGGAAAGAGAACTGAACTGGCAGATGGCCAGTAACAAGTCGTGAAACCCAGGCGGATTTTACCCTAACGCCAATGACCCTGTTTTTTGGAGAGATTTTAGCCATTACAGGATGGATGTTTCAGGTGTTGACTTTTTATTTATTTATTTTTAAACTCTTTATTAGACCCTAGACATCTTAGAGTCTTAAAGTTTCTTAAAAGTTTCTTAAAGTTTTTTCATCCTAAATATCAGAGGCTGTTTTGTGGCCTGGTGATTACCCGAAGAATAGAGTGTTTACAACATGCAGTTATTTGAAATGAATGCACTTCAGTGAGCTGCGTTTCAGATTCTCAAAGCCAACAACACTGTATTGACAAAGCGGTTGTAGCTTTAAGACTTGGCACTAAAAATTCAATGAACTATTCGTTCTTGTGCTTGACTTCCGTCTTTTCCATTTGCATGAATCCTGAATAATTGACCATGGGCAAGGCAATTATGAATGCGCTGTTAATTCTGGAAGCATACAATAGACCTTGGCTGCCCTTGTCACTAAGCTAAGGGAAACGTTAGTCCATGCTGAGCATTTGTTTGATGTTTTGAAGTAATGGTAGATTTTTGAAGTTATCCTCTTAATCTGATTTCATACAAGCTCAATGGTTTATCATGAAACATCCAAAGACATGCTGATTCTGAATTGGTTCAACTTCCACCTGGGGCTGAAAAAGAGTCTGCGTTTCTTTTATAGACTTACAGGTAGGCAAGAATAGCCCTGCTAACTAGAACATGCTTTAGAGCATTAGGCAGCCTAACTATACTCTACACAAAGCTATTATAAGTACTTCGGGTGAAAGGGGCCAAAATGAAACAGCGGTGTAATCAGCTAAACATATAGATAAACAGTCCATAAATAAACAGTCAATCTAATATTCAGCAATGTAGCCTCATATTGAAACTTGCTCAAATGTTAAATTGAATTTTGAGGGACTCATTTTGAAGAAAAAAAAAGGAGTCTCACACAGGTGAAGTCTATTATTTAGTGTGCAAATTGCAACACAACTGATTTGATGTCACATAAAAAAAGTCTATTTATCTTGAGGAAACAAGGCAGTTATAATGAATAAGTATCTAGGTTGTTTTATTGCCCATGCAGGCCAGGTTTGAAGTATGTTCTGACGAAACGCTATAGGCCACAGAAGAGAAGGCGAACACGCCAAAACCAAAATCATTTGGCCTTCTCATTTTGAACAAAGCACAACTATTATTTAAAAAAAAAAAGAAAAGGCAAAACGGTATGAGGCTGAAACCATATTCGATCTTTTGCGTATGGATTAGAATTAACATTCACTATTGAGTAGTAAAAGCAACGTGTAAAAGTGTCATAGTTCTGTTAGTTCTTCAAATTTGTGTTTTTCCAACTTTTGAATAATGTTTCACACGTTCAATCCTTTTGCTCAAGGCTGTTTAAATGAATATGCAATAAACCCATGTATGATGAAGGAATGTAGTTTGATAGTACCAAGACCAGTATGAGAAAAGCCTTTTTTCGAAAAAGGAAATTTTATCTGTTTTGTGGAAATGCGGTATTGCACAATGTGTAATGGACATTGGAGTTCTGACTCACCCAGTATGTATTTGCTTATAGTTCATGAATCATACTTTTGGGTGTAAGAATTTCTAGAAAAGTCCCGGCGCGCTACTTCTCCCCACAGCAAGTTTCAAATTGTGTTGTCATTGCTCCAGCCCTGCTCCTACTTCTCTCTATTCTCACATTTTTTTCATCCATGAAAGACAGCAAGACTTCTGCATTCAGATTAAATGCTCAGGCTGAATTACTGTCTGTAATCCAGTAAAGCAAGTGGAAACAACTTAGTTTGGAACGACAGGGGGCTGCTACGTTGGATGGCTCCATGGGTAACTTTCCTTAAAAAGCCAATCTCACTCTCCATTACCTTGTGCTGCTCCTTCTGCCAGGTGTTCTATTGAACAGAAGCTGCAGGCAGGCCGCAGAAGTGTTTTTTTTAATGTTTGGAATCGTTCACAGTGGGTATGGGAAGGTGTTTAGTAGTATTCTGCATCGTTATGGATTTCTAATACCACATCATTCTCAACCTTTCTCTCTTTAAATGACTTGTTTTGTGATACCCAGAAGTAGAAACTGTGGCAATCTTAGTCACATGGCTTTGTCAGTTCTTGTGCTTATAAGTAGATAAAGAAAATCTCATCGGTAGTCCTGTAGTCCTTTTGAATTTAAATTATTTAACATTTTTCTAATGCTATTGAGCCCTGATTTAGCTCAGTTACACTGATAATTAAAGATGCTAGAAAAAGCTGGAGCTCTGCCACAGAAGAACAAGTTTCCTGGACACTTGTTTCAGTGTATAGTCTTTCAAAGAGTGCGTACGTGCGTGCGTGTTTCATTGTTTCACTGACATCCAAAAAATTTAAAGGTCATATACCTTTTGTTTTTCATTTTAAGTGCAGGCTATACTTGGCCCTTGAGATGTTATTTTGTTTTTAATTGCTTAAAAGCTTTCCTCTGTGTTCTTGTAAAATGCCTAATGAATAATCAGCATGGTCACAGTTTTATATAATTTAATTGGCACTATTCTTTTGTAGGTTCATAGCGACAGTTAGATTTGTTTTTGACTAACTAAACTAATAAATTAATTGCCTCTGAGCCATACGCAGTGTTACCAGTTCAAACACAAGTAACCATACAAATACACAGCCTTTGTCAGCTTGCAGACTTAACCTTCCAACCAATTATTGTTTCGTCTCTCTCTCTCTCTGTGCCTCTCTCTCTCTCTCTCTCTCTCTCTCTCTCGCTCGCTCTCTCTACTGTGTCTGTACTGTGTCTAGCACCTCTGGCCTGCACCATTGCTTTCTGTTATGCTGTGCTGGATCTAATTGAATTAAAGCTCTCTTGTCACTGTGATACAAACTACATATGATCAAAAACGATACAGGATGACTGTTCTTAGGTAAAGTGGCCTAGTTTACATGCTCCTCTGCCTCAGTGTGTTGTTTTGCCTTAGTGATAACCTGCGTGGCTGATAAGCAACAATAAGCAGGGCTTCATGTTAGGCTATTTCTTTCCACTTAAGGCTGCTTGTCTCTTGCTTGCTGCAAGACTTAAGCATTAAAACTGGCTTAACTCTGCTGTTAAGTTTTGCTACCTAAAATAATTGAAGTAACTGTAATGTTTAAGCAAACGCCTGCAGCTCTGACTAAAGAACCACCCTCTTTTTGACTGGTCAGCACAGCAAAAAATTGCTCATTATGCCATCTTTGTTGCTTCTGAGTTTGATTTGAGTGTAATTTTAAATACGTTTTAGTCACACCAGGGTGCCTGGAGTGCTCTACACATAAGAAGCACAGGGCATAGATGCATTTCCTTTTTAAAAAAGAATAAAAAGGCAGCTTGTTCTGCAAAACATGCATGCAGTATGAACCCACTCCAAAGGAAAAAGTGTACTTTTAACGTTTTTTAACCAAAACAAATAATAGAAACTTGCTTAGTCAGCCTTCCCATTGATAGAAGGCTCTGCCAAAGCCGTGTCATTTTTGTATGTCAACGCCACTTGGCCACAGATGGCTTTACAACGAGCCATACGATGTTTTGTTGTTTTTCCACCAAAGTTTAAAAAAATACTTTAGTTGTTAGAATTAAATGATAATAACCTCTAACATTTATCTGTATTTAGGTGCTGCTTATGAAGATATTTTCCCAGATGTTTGATTATTACCTGCATCATACAATGTCATCAAATACGGGTAAAGTCTGGGTTCCCTTTAGTTCCTTAAAGGTGTAAATAAGACATTGCTGTACAGGTAGATTGTTGTACATTATTGTGGAGAAAATCAAACTGCACAAACTACTGAGGATAAAAAGAATACTTTTCGGCTTCTTTTTCTCTGTGAAATCTGAATGTTGTTTGTTGTTGCTCTCATGAGATTTATATCTGCGTTGGCACAGAAATATCTGCTAGCAGACTAATCACCATCCATAATCTCTTAACAAGACTGGGGCTTTTCACAATGGACCTGTTCAAAGAGTCTAGCGAGAGGTTCTGGCTGAGCCTCATGGCAACCCAGAGCCATATTTCTCCTCCAGAAAAAAGTCCAAGCTTGAGGATCTGAGTGCATTTTGATGTAAGCATTTCTCCGAAAGAGAACAGAGTCACGTCCTGGTTCTCTGTGGAATAAGGGGGCTCATATACTCCATCAAGGGCATTATACAGCCTAGAAAGTGTCCCACTGTTTCCTACTGATCTGAAGACTGAGAGCCAATACAGTCGCTGAAGCTTCACAGCACTGTTAGCGCACCCAGACCCAAACGCTTTACCTCAGTTTCTTACAGCTACACCATCTAAGCCGCTGCTTAAAGAGCTGAAAAATGTGGTGGATTCAGTGGTTTGAGTGCTGACTCCTGGTGTTTGTATTTTTATGCTGTTTGAAGTTTGTACAGCATCCTCCTGAGGATTTCCTTTCACAGAGTGTGGAGTACAGTCAGTATGGCCAGGTGCTTTCCAGTTCGGTTTCGTAACTTTTGCTGTCCAAGGTGCTGAGGACTCATTCTGCAGCAGTAATCCTTTAACTTGGATTCAAAATAGAAAACCTTCAGTTCAGTCCAATATAATTAGGAATGAAAATCTTATGGAGTCTATCCCTTCATGACTCTGAGCATTTTTGACAGCGCAAGGGGGATTTTAGGATATTAAGGAGGTGGTTGTAATGTTATGGCTGATTGGTGTAACTGGTCAAAATAAAAAAATATATATAAAACTACGGATACATGTTAAACTATTACAGGTGACCAACAGACAGAAACAACACTGAGACCAATCAAACTGGCTCATGTCTTACCCAAATTGTGGCTTTTAGTTATTGCCTCAAACCAGCAGTGATGGTCACTGGAGGCTCCCTCCTTCACACGTCATCCCATGTCCTTAATTATCCTCTTCTTCCCCTTTTGGCTGCTCCCGTTTAGGGGTAGCTACAGCAGATCATCCGTTTCCATTTCTTCCGGTCCTCTGCATCTTCCGCCTTCAAACCGACCACCTGCGCGTCTTCTCTCACCACGTCCATAAACCTCCTCTTTGGTCTTCCTCTTCTCCTCTTTCCTGACAATTCCATCTTCAACATCCTCCTCCCGATATAATCCTTGTCTCTCCTCTGGACATGTCCAAACCAACGCAACCTTGCTTATCTAACTTGTCTGTCTCCAAAACTTCAAACCTGAGCTGTCCCTCTAATATACTCATTTCTAATCCTGTCCATCCTCGTCACACCCAACGAAAATCTCAGCATCTCAGCATGCCCTTACATATCCTGTCGTGAAAAAACAATGCGAGTGCTCCACAAGTGTGAAGCCTTTTCAAGGCAACAACCTTAATATTCCTTTCAGTCCTCATCCAACAGCTCAGTTCAGCACTTTTGAGTTTGTGTGCACTGGAGCAAAGGTGATCCATGATTCATGTGGAAGGCTCAATGATTCCTGCACTGGTTGGGGAATGCTGGCCTCTGCAGTGGGACTGGCTAACGAGAGCAACAGTGCTAGCTCGGTCCCAGAAGGAGATTTCAAAAAAGCGGGGGCCATTAATTAGGCAGTTTATTAATGTCCTGTGTATGAAGGGCACTTGGCATCATTCAATTTGAACACGGTGCCAATGAGAGTGGCTGTGAGAGCAAGCAAGGTCATCTCGCTTTCATCTACCAGTATCCACATCACCGGCACCAGATTTTTACACTCAAATTTCACTTTCTTTTTTTAGCAAAGCATTGATTTACTGCTTTGGATCCAAAGTGCTGAATGTTTTATTGGCATAAGTCCTCGCCTAATTAAACTGACATAAATTTGATATTGTGAGTAAATATAGGCTGTGATACTAAACATATTGCACTGCCAGCAAAATGGACTATAATTGGCATCTTTTTATGCAATTTATGTTGTATTATCAGCACCATTACTTAATAAACTGACAACAGAGTAGATCTGGTCCACAACTTATAATGTTAATTAGTCATGCTCATTATTAAATTGTCACAGTGTAAGTTTATCTGTCTATCTTTCTGTCTCTGTCTGCCTGTCTGTCATCTAATATAATATGCATGCACTCAGCCCATGTTTTGTAATGTTTTATAAAACTAAACTAAAAAAAAAAAAAAAAAAAATCGTAACAATGCATTTGTGTGGAATTGCTTATATTACTTGCTTATTCTTTCTCTTGCCCTTCTTGCCCTCCATCCTTCTTTGATTTACTGAATCACTGAATCTCAAGGTCTATAAGAACTTTATCTCTCTCTCTCTCTCTCTCTCTCTCTCTCGCACTTTCCTCCTGCCTGTTTGCTACATTCCTTTTCCTCATTTAAAGTTTCACTGGGAATCCACTCCTCAACAGCCGCTCTCATTACTAGAACACTGTACCTGTACTTCTCCTCTCTATTTGAAAGACATTTCTCTCCAGTGCAAGGTACGGTACCTGAGCACTTAAGACCTGTTTCTTTTGTGCTGTGTACCAATGTTTTTATCATTGCAACTCTGCTAATTTCCTTCTCTTTATGCAACTGCTGCCTTCTGCCAAATGGGCATAAACAATACAGTGTACACATGCCTCCACGTGTATGAGCTTTCATCTTCGCCAGGGCATCACTAGTCGAGTGACTAGACAGCCCTTCATATTCAGTAATATGCTGCATCTCTGTACCCTTGAGCATTAAAGATGCTGCTCATTAAATATGCCAGCCCATGAATAATTAATCAGCTGTCATCTCGGCTCATCATCTCTTCTCGCTCTCTTCATGAATCTTCACTATGGTATTCTATATAATGTACGTTATCCATTGCTTAAAAGGCAAGGCGGCTGAGTGTTCAATACATATTCATCTCTTAATTCCTACCCGTGACTTGTTTGCTTTGGTAGAATTCCTCCTTACTTTTCATAATCATTGCTGAGCATATCAGAAATATGATTAAGGACACACATCCAGCCATGCCGACTTTAGCAGCTCTTAATGAAGCAGGGCTGAAGTGATACAGACCATGATTTCATCATTCAGATCCTTATCCTGATGCTGAATACTTCAACCACAGATTGCCCTCAGGATGCATGAATAACAAACTCTGGCAATGCCTGGACCTTTGAATGGGTGTTGATATGTTTAACTAGGTCATCCTCATTATGCACTTTATATTTTTGTTTTATTTTAATATTTATTCATTATTCATTTGTAGGATTGATTGCATTTTGGTGTTCTAATCACCTGTTCAGACTGTAATTTATAGGACTATGTGCCAGTGATCTAAATGCAGTGTACTCGTAATAGTATGAAAAAAAAAAATTAGTAATAAAATTCAACAATTTGTTTTTTTTTTCTGTGTGAGCAAAGTGCTCCAGGAGCTGTAGGATTGTCGTAGTTTATTTATCTATTAGTCATAGTCTAAATATTGTGTTACCTGCCGTTGTGTTATAGAAACGTTTTTGTAAAGCACAATAATGGCAAGCTGGATTTGCTGCAGTGAATTTCCACGATCGTGCCATTGTGACTTAATGACATTTCACAGGGTTTTTAACTGTCTCACATCGAGCATGAGATGTAAAATTTGAAATACCACCGACTGCTTAAATTTAAATGGTAAATAAAACCAAGCAGATACAGTGAGCTAACAGCCATGTTAGAACAGAGGCTGGATAGGTTCAGCAAGAGAGGATGTGACTGCTTGCTTCAGCATAAAATATGCATGCAATGGACTTTAGCAACTCCTTTCTTCCAGCTGCAATTAGGATACACAATTCACTTTTAGCTTAAGCACTTCGTAGCGGTTGTTTTTATATCTAGATGGATTCATAGATTTTCTAGTTGCAGTATATCCATTTTGCCTTTCAAGGTTGGCTTTGATTCTTGGTAACTTCTTGAGCATTATTCTTAGCATTATATTGTCTCCTTTTACATTTTTCTACAAAGTAGGCAAAAGAGCCCGTGGGAAGGAGTTCTTATAGTAGTTGCATACGAGTTGCTGTTCGTGTGCTAACCCTCGCCCCAAACTCTCACTCGTCCCATCAAGTCTCCGCTCTTGCCTGTGGCTTTGAAGCTCCGCCACGGTCACCTTGCCTCTTTGCAGTTCCAAAATGACTCCACAACACTATGAAAAAGTGGAGGGGCTTTTCTCTGCCTTCTCTAATGCAAAGTGGCAGTCAAGATTCACCGACAAACATTGTCCCAGAAGTCAGTGAGTCAGTTTTTCTGACCTATTTAAGTCAATTCATTATGTATGGATGTTCCTTATTTATTTCTTATTGATATGACGCATTTTAGCAGCTTTAAAATACGATAAACGTTTTTGTTTGGAAGTCAATATTTTGTTCATGAACTTTTGACTTTGTACTTTAGAGCTTGGAAAAGAAAAAAAAAAATGTCCTTGGGACATCATTGCTTCTACCACGCTCGCTTCATCTGCGTCTTCAAATGTTTGGAGGATGATTTTCTTGTTTCAGTTTTCCATCAGCTGCGCAACATCTCAAACTGTGTTATAAAAATGCTGTTTGGCCAGGTAGACATTTACTTTGTGTCTTAAGCATATTATTCTGAGGAAAAGTGATTTTAGTTTATTGTTTCTTTAGAGTTATTAGTGACAAACACTATTGTCAGGCTGCTGCTTTTAATCAGGACTGCAGCGTTAGTGGCAGTGCCACACTAATCTCTAGTCACATTTTTTGTTTTCCCTGTGCTGGCAGTGTAGCAACCCTAGATTTAGTTTTGTCTTAATGACACCTTAAAGTATTGTTAGCTATTCAGAAATGTGATATTATATTCAAATATATGGTATTATGAACAGCGGTAAAACATACTTAAAAAAAAAAAAAAAAATATATATATATATATATATATATATATATATATATATGACAATTGCTTTTATTTCATTTTGTGGCATTTGAAAATACTGATACTGACAACCAAATCGGCCATTAATACACTATTTATCTATTTTGAACTAAAGGAGATGTATAGTCTTATTAGATATTTATAACTGTGATAAATTGTCCTCCTACACCATTGCTTTCTTTTTCTGAGCATATAGTTCATTCATGATTGTCAGTAGATATTAAAATGGTAAGCTTGGTTACCTCAGACTGAGTCTTAACAAAGGTTTAGCAAGAGGAGGAGAGGATGACTTTTCTTATTTTTCGGAGAAAATATTGTTCTGTTTGATTCTTGAAGAAATTGTCCCACTTACTGCATCATATCGTAACCCTTCTGTTCACCAGTGACGAATTAAAAGACTTTTTGTTGGGTTCTAGAGCTTGACTTGGATTTATAACACAAGAAATTTAGCCCGTTCAGCCATGGCCTGTGCCTCTGACTTCTTTTCTCAGTTTATGTTGTGTCTGTCTGACTGTATCAGATTCACTCTGTGTCTCTTGCCTTCTGCTTTGTTGTCTCTATTTTGTTTCTGTTTCTCTGTCTGTCTTTCTGTCTCACTCCGTCTCTCTTCTCCTTTGAAGTAGCAGATGTTGCAGGTTAAGAGGGGCAAAACACAGAATACATATCTCAGGGGCCAAGCACTAAATATGGTGAAGTTTCTTTACGAATCTTTACAGCATGTACACCCAGCATTTGGCTGAAGTCTAGGAGGAGCTCAGACAGCAGCTAAAACTTGGTGGAGCTTTGTTTCAGAGGCTTCTCCTTCCTGACACACTTCTATTATCCTGTTTACCTTCTTCCTTCATGCCCTAATCAGCTCTCTTTACCACTTAATGCTTCACTTTTAACCATTATTGTGATCTTGTTTAAGAAATAATTGCATAGATGCAATACAACGATTTGATGCATGAGTGTTTTAAAATGATGTAAAACACTACATTTTAAAAAAACAGTGCAGCAGTGCGAAATTGAAAAACAGATTTATTTTCCTTAATATGGTTGTTTGTTCCTTAGCTTTTGGTCCCTCAATTTTGGTGACAAAGCCTTCATTCTTAATTTTCCCTCAGCTGTTGCAAAAATTTTGAGTTTACCAGAAACAGATTATCGCAGTGATCTTGAAGTCCAAAAGAGTTAGCAATGTAATTTGGTGCAAACCCATTGAAGTCTTTGTATGAAAGAAGGGGGACCTAGAAAATCAATTTTAAATGTTACAGGAAAGTGCTCTCTCCTTAAGGCTCTGGTAAATAGCTTAGCTGCAGAGTATATAATGAGCTGAAGCCACTCTGTTTTTTTTGTAGATGGTGAGCTTGAAATAAAGGTGGGAATATATTTATAAAGGACCTGACTTTAATTATAGTTTCCTAGAAATGTTTATTTTAATAGAAGGCTTAATAACATTATAATATAAGGCTTGAAGCTTAGATCTTAAATACAATTTTCTCAGAGAAGTACATTTTCCAAGATTAGGTGACGCCACTCAACTAATCTTTAAGGAAATTCTAATTTAAATATAAAAAAAAAAAACCAATTAATTGTAATTTAAAGAAATTATTTTTTATCCATACATTTATAGCCAACGCATAGAATTTAGAGGTTTTTCTACCAGTTCTTCAGAGATGTGCAGCTGCGTATCACCTGCTAACTATGGAAATAATGGCAGGATGTACAGTGAGAATAATTATGGGCCAAGGCTGCTTCAAATATGATGTCCTGACACATGATCCCCAGAACGGATGTAAAATTTTCAATCTATGTTGTGTTTTGAGCCACTTTGTTGGAAACCCCAAAACAGCTTTTCAGGGCCATCGATTAGGATGTGACTGTCAGTGCCTTCAGACACATCTCGCTGATCTTTTTAGCATTAATTAATGTTAGGACTGACAGTCGCTCAATTTCTCCAGTAGCAAAGAAAAGACTTTTCCAGAATGACAAAGATCCAGTGTGGATAATATTCCTCATATTACTTGAATGTTAAAGGAGCATAACTGGCAACAAGCCTTTTGGCTGCCTAACTGAGGTCTCAGTCATAGATTTGTATTCTTTAATGCTTGGCTTTAGAATCCACATTTAGAATGGTGTCTGCCTTTTCAGGTGTTGAGTTAGAAGTGTTTCTTCTAGCCCACAGCCTTGTAGTGTTTTTTGGGGTAATTTCAGGGGTTATACTTGGCTTTAATGCCAGTGCTGTGGTTGTCAAGAAAAATGTCAACATAAAGCCAACCTGAGGGTCATGATTGACCATTTTTTCATTTTCAGTTTTACGTTTTCTAGCCTTAATTACTGCAACGCTCTGCTTGCCTGTCCCACATGGCCACCAAATCAAATTCAATACACTAATAACTATTGTCTACTCCCAGCTATTTAAATGGGATTGGACAGGCTTTTACCCCTTCCTGATCATTACATTCTTCTAAGGACTTTTTTCGGCATTACCGCTTCACGTAAGCCAGTCTCAGTCAGGCTTTTCTCATTATAAACTCCTCTAACACTCTAGCATGCATAAGTCTTACTTACTCACCACTTCACCTGTTCAGCTGTTCCGCCGTGCCGTTAAACTATTTAGTACTTAACGCTTAGTTCTCGGCTCGTATCGCCCTTTCTTTAATATGATTTGTCAGTTATGTTATAAAAACTGAAATATTAACCATTTTTTTTAGCAAGCGATATGAAAGATTTAAAAAATGTTGAAATTGGGCAGATTTTGCCTCAATTCCCCCCTTTTGTTCAGTTCGTGAAAGGTCTGCTGTAACAAAAGTTAAGCAGTTGACCTGTCCTGCACTTCAGCATCCCTTTGTAATGGAAAGTAATAGCAGAATATTTTCATAATAATTGTTGACCTTTACTAACAAGCCAACAGCACCATCTACATTCTGTACCCTACATTCGCTGTGTGTTTGTAACTTTGAGAAGACTTGTGCTAAAGCTGAGTCAAAATAGGTCTGCAATGGAAGCTTGAAACTGTACAGCTTCTAACAATGTTCGTGTTCATTTTTTCCCACAGTCAGATTGGTTCCTCAGGGACCTATCCTCAGTCCTGGCTAATTGCACCGAGCATAGATGTTAATAGAAACTGTTTGTGTGCTCCATTTTTAGGCCCTTTTTTAACCAAGCTAATTTGACATGCTTTTCTGTCTCATTGCGGACGGACATTGTCACATTTTACTGCATCTTCTTGTCTGTTTTTGTTTTTACCCCTCAGTTCACAAAAGAGGAACATGTCATGTAAAAAGAAGTTCCGATCTTTATCATCCTGATGTGATTGTCAAATCACGGTGTATGGTTTTGGCTTTTGGATTTTCACAAATGACTGCATAATCACGTCAACAACATCTGCGGCTATCTAGGATCTGAAACGGAGCGATCGGTGACTTTCCCCCTTGGACTCCTGGGTGGTCCCATGGATCAGGGAAATTAAGGGAATCAATTTGCATTTCTTGCACTGGAACGCATCTTGCTGTTCTCTTTTTTCCCGCAGAGCTCTGTTTATTTCCGGCCCTGTCACTCTGAGCCTTTTTGAATATGAATGAATCAATGAGCGAAAGGGAGGGAGAGGGAAGGCAGGAGTCTCTTTACCCCAAAACCATAAACATGAAAGTGGAACAGCGTGGTAACAGTGGGAAGCTTCTAAGTGCCCTTGGTATTTGAAGCCTGTGACTGTGACTAATGTGGAGGTGAAGCTTGGCTCCCCTCCCCATTCAGACACATGCACGCACACACGCGCGCACACACATATATACATATAACCAATTCCATGGAGACTAGGAGGGACATGCTGACTTGCGTGCTGTCCAAAGCTCGTTTCCTCCCCTAAGCGGTTTTCGCTAGCATTAAAAACAGCATAGTCACAGCCATTTTCCTTTTCTATTCTTTTCCCTTCACCATCATTACCCAAGCACTTGAGCCAAAAGCTGAGGCAGCCTTCGCTGGGATCTTTAATAAGGAGCGTGGGTGTGAACAAGCAAAGATGAAAATGTCAGAGTGCGGCTCCACGTGACCTTCCGGCTATGCCGCCTTTTCCTTACTTAGACGCAGTACAGCAGCCTTGCGGAGGCATTTTTTTTTTTTAAGCTGTTTAATCCTGAACCCAGGCTCATCCACTGCCTTATTTCCAAGGCATTATGAGCAACAAGGCTTCGCTAAAGCTCTCTCTCAGGAGGAACAGTTTTTCCTCACATCACAATATTTTTCTTTTTTAACACAGCCCTGGCAGTGCGTGTTGTTCTGATGGAGTGGGTGGATGCCATGAGGGTAGACTGTCTGCTACACTGTAGAGATGCTCTCTTCGGTATCTCAATGCAATATTCCTGTCTGTGTCTGCTCACATATTGCCTCAGTGCTCTCCCTCTTGGCATGTCCATGAAGTGATGAATTGTGACTTGGCACAGGCAAGCATGGTGGAACCTTCTATTCATATTTGAGCATTTCTTCCTGGCTGGTCCCCGTTCTCTTTATGAATATCTGAGAGAATGAATGACCTTCACCCTAGGGCACTGTGGGGTGTGGGATGTATATATTATTTCAGAAGACTGCCATCACCTTGGCTCAGGCTTTGCAATCAAAATGGATCCTTACGGGCATCCCGGGTATGCAAGCGAATGTCATTTCTCCTCCTTGTGGAATGAATTCTTAAGCCAGGACTGGTGAGGCCGAGAGAGACTGATGTGGCCCCGCTGATAAGATAATAAGAAAATAAGAGAATCTTTCTCTGCCTGCCTCTCTCTCTCTCTCTCTCTCTCGCTCTCTCGCTCTCTCTTATGTTTTCTCCCCAAAAATGGGAGACTGAGGAACAGTTGATATTTACATGCAAATTAAATCACACTAATTCATGTCCACTAGTCTTCCATTTCTTATTAATCGTTCTTCTAAAATGTTATCATGTTAACATGGTGAAAAGCTGTTTACCTGCTTCTAGCCTCTTATTGTCTTGACCGTAGATCAGTGGCTGGGCTTCTAAACCGCCATTGGAGAATTGTATAGCATTGCAGGACCGTTCGTTTTAAGCGTGACTAGAGGCTGCTGTGGCCAACATGAAGCAATTGCATGAGTCATATTTAGTGTTACTGTTGTGTTATGAAGCACAGACCCAGTTCACTATGGCCTTTTGTAAAGGTTAATATTAGTGTCTAGTCATACGTTCACAATGGCTTGAGGCTTTATTGGATCCCGTTTAGAGGTTTAGGTCGCACAGCACATGGGTGCAGTATTCTGTTGGCAGTTTTATCACATTTTATGGTCTGTTACTCTGAAGTTGCTCCAGCAGCGGCAGTTAAAGTGACATGAATGAAAGTGTAGTTATAAAATACCTATTGAGCAAATAGATTTTTTTTTATATAGCAAGTATTTGTTTGAAATACTTTGTGATCGGTTTTATGTTGAATTTGGGACAAAAAATAATTTGCGACCGCTTGTTTTTTATGGAATTGAATACAGTGCTGTAATACAGTGTTGTCTTTTCCCCTTGTCCGATATGGCGATCGACATAAATATATTCAGGTCCATACAGGTGTCATGAGGGCATTTTCTGCGACATCCTTTTAATTATATTCATTTAAAATCTACAGTTAAAGTTAACATTTATGCAAGCAGTGTTTTATTTTGTTTGTATTCAAAACGGTATCAACATGAGACCGATTTTCCAAAATGTTACTTAGGATGTGATAAATTTGTGCCGATGCCTTTTTGCTTGTACCATTCAATGCCACCTTTTTTGAATGTCCTTGCTACCAAGGTACTCTTATTGGGTTATGTTTGGCAATCTAGTTTGAAGAAAGGTTCAAGTAAGTTTGGATAAGTTCTGTCTTTCTCACATGCTTATCCAGCTGCTGCTGCTCCAAACTGTCAAGTGACTCCCTTAGGCCGATGGGCTCTGCTCATGATGATATTTCTCTCAAATTGGGCTTCAGTGCTGCATCTGCAGCAGCTTTCACACATGTTCCTGGGCCTCCTTTTTTCCCCTTCTTCCCCGAGGGCTTCCCTCTCCTGCCTGTGTCCATCTCGTTCCATCAAACTCTTCCGCTGTGGGGAGGAGACATCTGCCATATAGCTTGCATGACAACTTGCAGATACTGCTTTTTCCCTTTGCTTAGAATGACTGTAAAAATGTAATTACTTTGGTAACCACTGAATCCTATTCATATATATATATATATATACGACACATTGTTTTTCAGAACCATTGCAGAAAAGAAGCCGTTTTTAGGAAATTTAACAGGTCAGCGCTTTGCATTTGTTGTTGTCCCCTGAATTACACCAGGGGACTGTCCCTGTAATCAGGACATGGGCGTCGCTCTAAATGTAAATGTTCTCCATTTTCATCAAATGTTTTTTTCTAGTGCCAACAACCATGAAAAAGCAGACTGCATATTAACTGTTTTTGGTGTTTATGTGAAAGTGAAAGTGACTGTCCTTCTGACGCAGCACAGCACACAGTGAATCACAACAAAAATATTTCTCTGCTTTTTACCTGTACACACACTTTGCAGCAGGGGGCAGTCATACACATGACGCCAGGGGAATAGTGATGGGGACGGTACCTTGCTCAAGATTAACTTAGGGCAACCTACTGCTCTGAGATTTGAACCCATGACCGTCCGATCCTGGAGCCTGGTCTCTAACCACTAGGTCGCTGCTAAGTTGCTAACATGATCATGTCCAAATGAATTTATTGATTCATAACTGCTTGACACTATTTGTGAAATACATTTCAGTTTCGTCCAACACGTGTAGGAATCAGGACACCTTATGAACATGTGGTTCAACTACAACAAAAAAATAATGTATTCGATGCATTTTGCATTATGTGGAGCGGTAATGGAGAATAAGTCAACAATTAAATATCGAATGACATTTCTATTAACAAAATAAAAAATAATCCTACATTACACTCTCACTGCACTCGGACCAATTAAGCCATTTTACAATAAATCAGTGTTGAGGGGCTGAGAAGCCTTGTGGTGTAATATTGTGATTTCATTTATCATCATACTGATACATGTCCTTGTATTAACCGATTCTAATGTGGAAGATGTTTAAAAGTCGAAAAATCTCATTATAAAAATGTTATTTAAAAAAAAATGAAGTGGTTCTTTTGTGGAATTGCTGCAGAGTAATTTTTGGCAGCTGCCAGAATCATTTTTTTAAATCATTTTTTGCTTTCTGTGTTCATGACACTGTTTGACCATTCAAGAATCTTTTTTGCATTCCTTCCCCTGAGGGTCGATAGCTTTCATGTATTTTTGATTGATCTCAGGAAACAGAGACCATCCAAGCCATCAAAAGGACACATGCAGATCAGAGGTGACATGGTTTGTCTATGAGGTGTTTCTGGAAGGTCTTCTTGCAAAAGAAAAAAAAAAAAAAAGTGATGATATCTCTCCAGGCGCAAACACAGACACACACACACACACACACACACACACACATCAGCACGGATTCAGATTTTGAGACCATCTGTGGAAAAACATGCTAAGTTGACTATTTATTTATTTATTCATACGTACATACATACATACATACATACATACTTTGATATATTTTCTTTTTATCCTTTTTGCATCTATTTCTGGACATGTTTTTTCCTTCCATTCTTTCCTCTCCTGAAATAAACTGGGGCGTTTTTGCATTAGGATTCTTGTTTGTAGTTCCTGTGCGGTCCTATTAAAGTGCGCCTCGCCAGCGGCTGTTCCTTCATTAGATTCCGAGGGTCTCTACAGTCCAGGATGTGGTAACTCGTTTGTCAATTTTTCAGGAAGACTCAGGGTAATATTTTGGGAGGTAGGGGTATGGTTATTTGACTGCTCTTTTGTGCTATATATATTCTGCTGTTTTTTTTTCTTTTCTTTTTTCTTTTGACTCAGATTTACAGTTCTAATGAATAACTATTATTTGTACAAAACTTTATCAACGCTCGATATCAACATGACTTTTGCGTGGCATTGGTCCGAGCTCCTTTTTTTGCACATCTTATTTATAAGACTATAGAGAAAACTGTGTGGCTGTAGTGGCTGGCAGGTTACTTTAGACACAGCACAATTTTTCCTCTGAAAATCATCCTCCTACCCAAACATTGTCCTCCTCCACTATCTGATAGAGCCTCTGGCACAAGTCTCCATGAAAACCTGGCTGAAACTCTTTCTGCACTGCCAGTAAATGGAACAGTATTCTGAATCTGGGAAATCGGTCTTTCCTCAAGTCCCTCTGGCCAGTTTATTTGTTATAAAAGGGCTGGTATGTCTTGATCTTTAGAAGATGAATATGGCTCAATTTAATGAAATCCTAGATTGAGCAGATTGTAAGGCATGTGTAATGACGTTATCAGAGGTTTTGCTGTCTGGGTTCAAACTGGTTCTGACTGCAGGGACTTAGAGACGCCTGCAAGACAAGAACCCCACGTTGTCTGACACGCATCAGCTGCTTTATAAACTTTATTTCAGTGCTGCCGATGTTTGTCATTGCTCTTTTAGCACCAGTATACTGAAGAGGACACTGCAGATTGACAGTGAGAGATGAGATAGAGCTGAAGCCACTGTAAAAAAAAAAAAAAAAAAAAAAAAAAAAGTTTAGTTTTATAGGGCATGAAATTAAACGTCTGTCAGCTTTAGGATGCATGGTCTGTCCAGGAGTTTTTCCCCTTCTTCTAGTAGCACACGTGTGAAATATAATTCTCACATGCTCACATCAGTTAAGTTTATGACTTGAAAACCTGAAAACCTCATTTTAGAATCTTCCTCATGGCTGTTTTTTGTTTGCTTGTTAGTGTTGCTATCAAGTTGTTTTTGTTGTTGTTTTCACCGAGATAAACAGCAGAATTGTCTTTTATAAATCAGGTTTGTGACTTAACATTAAAGGGACAAACTGTACATGCCTGAAAGCCATATGGTCAAGATACAAGTGCTGTAGACTGTAGACTTTTTAATTAGCATGATAATGCATGCTTAAATTAACTGGTTTATTTTTAGTCCAAAAGTACAGAGCAACTCTGAAACAGAATAAAATGAAAAACTATGACAAGAAATCTGTGTTTTTCTCTATTGCTTATTTGCCCTCAGAAAAGCCAGGCCCAATTAAAATGAAAACAAAAAAGTACGAAACATTTTTGAACTACCTTTTTGTTAACCATTTCCCATGCGTTCCCTCTTCGACCGACGCTTAGATCAGTAAATACACCATTGACATTTGAGTCAACAATTTTGAAAACAACTGCTACTTATTAGACCATCGGAAAAGCTCGTTGCAGTTCCCATGCAGGATGTCATATAGAATGTAATTATCTAGAAATGAAATATGGCACATCTTCTCAAACACAGCCACAGTTTGGGCTGCGCATTCACATCAGAGACGAGGTTCATCTTACACTGTGGTTGACTCCCGCGCCATACCTTTTGATATGGCGCTACTCTAATGGAACTGAAACTCTTAAGTAATCAGCTCTATAGTCTTTATTGACCAAGCAGTGATAATGATGAAGGGCATTGTAGCAAACTCTGGCAGTACCAAGCTCCAAGGCAATGGTAAAATCAATGGGTCCTGACACAGAGAGATATGGCTGTCAAGTAGTGATTCAGAATGATGGGAAAATAAGATTTATTCATTCAGTTTCACGTTTCACATTTAGCCATACAAGAGTCTGTTGTGGTTAGTTATTTAAACATGTGATGTTTTCTTTAGGAACTGTGACTTAATCTATAGCTGATATATTGTGCTGGGCTTTTGACCTGTATCCTAGGCTCTGCCTTGGTCTGAAATGTTTTTGAGATACATTTGTCTTTTTGACATTTGTCATATTTCTTGACTGTTTTTCTCTCCCAAGTCAACCTCACTGGAGAACGGTTTAATGGATATGAATGATGTTGGTGACAAACCGTTTTCCTTACTGTATGTATTTTTTTTTCCCCTCATTGAGCAAGAATAACGTCATTCATAAAGTACATTTATTTACAGGTATATTTTGATATACATGCCACTCTTTTATATTAGTGTGCCCCATTCCATTTGAATAATTTAATAAGGAGTGTTGGATGATACCGATATGAAATTTGTGTTTTCATAGATAACGCAACCTTACAATATAACCTAACTGCAAACATAACTTTAATATATATATGATCTATGTGCTCCCAGTTCAATTTATGGAAATAATAACTGGTTTCAGAAGTTTAATAGAATAAATAGTAAAAAGGTTAAAATAGTAAGGAGGGATACATTTTGAATAAGGGGGAATTTAAATTATGATCATAAGTAATTAACAGAAACCTTTTAAAGCAGGTTTATTCAAATTAAGCTAGAGCTTATGGTTTTCTTCTTGCTGACTAATAACGCGCCTGCTGGAGAGAATTCACACTGCTAGAAATGAGCAGCGAATTCCAGAGCCACTTGTATGCACTTTCCATTTTACAAAACACAAGGTATTTTCTGTATTTATACCAAAGATGCTTGAATTTGAATTGTGGGAAAACTATTCAGACTGGAAATGCCTGAAGTTTTTTTTTTTTTTTTTTTTGTTTTAATCTGAACCAAATTATTTCGAATAAGACAGTGGCAAAATTACTCTGCTGTGGCTTATTATTGCTCCTTTTTAATCTATTGCTTTAGATACACAAGGAATGTTTTATTTATTTATTTCTTACAAACTTTCATTTTGAGGATCACAGCTTCCAAAACACACTTCCAGTGTATTTACGCACCGCATTGATTTGAAATTTATAATCCATCTTATATTATATCAAGATATAAGTATAGAATAACTAATGGTGCTTACACAAAAAAAAATATATTGAAAAGTTGAGTTTATGGTACTCTTTTGGTCATAGGTTTTCACCTATATACTAAATACTAAAATAAATACTCATAATAAATACTAAAAACATTCCCTTCAGCCTGCCAGTCAGGAAAGGTACTTGGACTTTTCCCAGGAGATATTGAATGTAATGTACCTTTTAAAAGGTGTTAATGTTGTTGCATCTTGGGGACCTAAAACTGGACAGTACCTGTTCTTCTGACTGTACATGTTCCTGGTTGGTTTTCTCTTTTCATGCCGCTGTTTGGCCTTGTTTCAACACAGCCTTTTAATCTCCAGCCTAGATCTTTAAGAGTGTCAATCTCCTTAGAAACCCTTTGATGTGACTCATTGCTGGCTTATTTCACAGCACACTGTTTAAGTTTATACTGCGTATACGGCCTATGTTTTGAAAGTTGACAAGCTTGGTTTAAAGATTTTGTGGATTAATAGGATACGTCCCATCAGAGATCATGTTTTTTTTTTTTTTTTTCTTCCCTCCGCTGATTGCATGAAGGTTCAAAAACTTTACTCTCTTTGTTAGGAAACGACCAATGCAACCTAAACACATTCTCGTTGTCTTTTATATGAAAGCCACTACTCTTTTATTATAAACACTATGTGTGTGGTGATCTGATCAGATGTTTTCATTTTGTGTTTTTGTTAATCTATCATTGCCTGTGCTTCATTGACTGAGTTTTTAAATGAATGTAACTTCAGAGAATCGTTCTGTTTTGACCTTTTAATGGTCATCTTTTGGCTTTGTCTTTTTCAAATGCAAAGGATTACAGAAATAGCCTTTATGTTACGTTTCCCAGTTTTTCTGTAACATAGCTGTGGCAGGTCTTTTCAATGTTGCGTAACAGTGCCATAAAACTTTGTCTAACACAGGCTTTCTCTGATGCATGTGAATTCCTCCACTGCCTCTTGTCTAACACTGTCAAATATCAATCATTTTGCCATGGGCAAGTATCTTCCACCACACGGGTGTACAAATGCTTACTATCGTACGTGAAGAGACTGGAGTATAAGAAACATTCTCATTCTCTGGTGACAATGCAAACATGAAAATCCTTGACCATGATGACAACGTTCCCCTGCTGATAAACTGATAAACCAATCTTCTGTCTTCAGAAGCGGGTGTAGAACTATACTAAATGAAAACATAGTTAAAAATTGATGATAACTTAACCGGTGTCTGGATGTAATGTTTAAGCCTCGTCAGCACGGGTCAGCACTTTGACCATTCACTTTTTTTCCCACCTCATATTTCATCTTTCAGGGTGCACTTTTGCATTTCTGCAGTTCAGTTCTGTTCAGTGTTGCAAAGCAAACTGTGGAAGAGCAGCTTGTCTTCAAGAGACAAGCCGTGAAATGTAAAAATAATATGCAAAGGAATTGGGGCTGTCATTTATAATGTAATGCAAATGAGAGAGTGCCGTTCTGTTGTTGTTCTCGAGGTTTAGCAAAAATTCCTGAGTCACAATTTTATGAAAGGAGATGAGACTGTCAAAGTGCTTTTTGCTTAATGAGTGTTTAGTATTTTTACGTGTTTATTTTTAAACTGCGAACAGGCAGTTAACTGTACGGGGGAAAAAAGTGGCAAGATACATTCTCCAGAATAATGGGTGCACTTTAAATGCGGTGGTAGGAAAAAAAAAATAGCTTAAATATGTTGGTGATTTTTGCATTTTTGGCAATGTGAATGAGAGATGGTGTCAGTTAACAGTGTTTATCTAATGCTATATGTTATGCTGAACTCATTTTATTTTTAAAACCTGCCTTATTTACATACTTCCAATCCTTAAAGGCAAATGATGGTAATCTAGGAAATATCAACAGTATCCCAATAGTTAGAATAATAACATGAATAATAATGGGTTAATGATGATCGACATCATGATCCATTTGTTAGCAGTTTTATTTTCCACTTTCACAGCTGTTACATTTTTATTCATTTCAACCATTTGCATTTGCCTTTAGTTATGAATTCTGTCTTTGGTTCAACATAGGTGACCACACTGGTGAACACCAGCAACAAAGGCCCCTCCAGTAAGAAGAAGGGCCGATCCAAGAAGGCTCATGTTCTGGCCATGTCCGTGGAGCAAGCCACACAGAACTTTCTGGAAAAGGGTGAGCAGATTGCCAAGGACAGTCAGGACCTGAAGGAGGAGCTCATTGTAGCTGTGGAGGATGTCCGCAAGCAAGGTGAGCGCTTCTGATCCTGTCAAGTGTAACTTGGGTTATCTTCCTATTTTCCTCTGCTGAACATGGAGGAAGTTCTGGACTGATTCAGGGAAAAGGGACTCTCTGCTGACTACAAGGCTTTGCAAGCGTTTTCTTTATGTAGGGGATGTGCCACATATGCTTCTGTAGTTCACTGAGTCATCAAAAGTTAACCAGGTTGGAAAAATAAATGATTGAATGAATAAAAAAATACCATGTCTGAAAATTACAGCTAGTCATTGCTTTTGGCCTTTTAATTGCGCAGGGATTCTCGTTATCCTTGTTCTCATTTCTGTTTGCATGTGAAACACTGTTTTGTTCTGTTGACCCTTTATTACAAAGTGCAGACAGCGCCTGCGCTATCAGTTTCGGTAAGCCACTGTAGATTGGGGTTTATGATCGTGCATTTAATGAAACCAAGCGCACTCATTGCGATGAATATTGTACATACATTAATAGTGCATTAAATTAACAAATCACATCAGCCACAACATTAGAACCAGCCACAGCTGAAATGAACAACAGCTATTTTCTCAAGAAGTCGATGTGTTGGAAGTAAGAAAAATGAGCAAACGTATATATTTGAGAAACACTGAGTGGTCCAGAAAAAGGACAACTGAAGAACTGGCTGCATGTTCATGCACACCCTAGACTTGCATCTAGATGCTAGACGCTTGTGGGAAGGATGACTAGTTGGGGGGAAAAGGTAATGCTGGCAGTAACAGATAGGTGTACCATAGCTTGCTCCAGTGCCCTGACAAACTACACACATTGTTCAGGAATGGTCTGAGGGTGTTGATTGGCTCCATGAAAAGAACGATGGTCTGTGTGTTTAGTTATTTTAGTTTAAAAATGGTGTGTACTGTGTACAACAGAAGTGAAATGCAAAGCCAGTGTGGAGATAACTGCAGAAATTAAAGAAAGGAAAACAAGTCTGTTTTTCATTGGGTTTGGTGTCTGATCATGCACTCTTTAATGAGGCACCGCAGTTTCAGTGCAATATCAAAATAGATCGAGTTTCTTTTTATTTAATATATGTATTTTTTGTTCAAACTCATGTCTCTGTCTTCTTTCATCTCTACTTTTTCTTTTTATATTTTCTTTTTCTTATCTTTTCTCATCTTGTCTTTTCTTTAGCTATCTTTTCTTTCTTTTCTTTCGTGCCATACACGATATGTTTCTTTCCTCCAGCACCTGCAGGTGCTGTGTGTGTGTTTGTATTGCTCAATTATTTGCAGTTACTTTTTTTCAACTCAATTGAAGCTCAATTAAATCAATCAGCAGTGGAAGAGGTGAAGATGGACTGTATTTGAACATTATTAACAAGCTTTTTGTGAGAGTTTTTAATAGATTTTTGTTTTTAATTTTAACAGAGGTTAAAATGTATTGATTGTGTTACCCATTTAAGATAAGAAGTTTTATTACCTTCAGTTAAACTCCTTTATTCGAGCAAATGGAGTCACATACTTTAAATTACTATAAAGACTTTGTAAAGTTATTTTCCACTTTGTCAGTTAATTCTGTTAGTACCGTTGCTTCTCTTGGGTTGCGGTATACATTCTGAAAATCACATCTATACATTTTTTTTAATAGCATGAAACCTTAATAAAGAAACTCTGGTTGTGATGGTGAAAACAGCATCATATGTGCTAGTGAACTTATTACTAGTTCACTAGAATTACTACCTTTCCTTCTGTTCATCTTTTTTCCTCCGTCTTCTCTGCTATGCTGAAGGGGCCAGCTTTCCATTGCTCGTGGTTGTGCTTGTAAAGTCTTGTTTAATTGCTCAAAAATGATTCCTAGTAAAGTAAAGCTTCATTGGAATATGCTTGCTGGTCCATGCAACCCTTGGTTTTAAGGCCAGGTCCCTTGCTGACTGAATGACAAAATTCCCTGAGAGGACAAGATTTGCATCAGGAGAAGGGAAGGGGAAATGCAGTGAAGACACCAAATAAAGATTTAGTCAGTTTGTTTTATTATATGGCCTAGTTGTTTTGTGTAATGAGAATTTAATCAGAAAACAACCCAGCTATTTAATTTCTCCATTAGAGATTAGAAATGGGCAGTAAAGCTGCACCCTATAGATCTGCCTCATCTATTTGTCTGTTTTTTTTAATTAGCCACACTGTCAGTTGTTTCCTTTTGTTTTGCTGTTGCTGTTTCTATGGGCAGGGCATAGAGCTCACAAGGATAAGTAAAAATGCTTGCATTTCCCCCTTTATTCAGTAGGGTTGAATTACAGTGAGCTTGTTTTTGGCTCATCTACCCAAAAATGCACATCGGTCTTTTGATGACGGTATTGAAGGGAAGTCCATTGGTAAAGGCCCTTATTGATGGATTCACTATAATCGTTTCTTAGAACAGACACGCACATTTTCTGAACAGAAATCTCTTTGCTATTAAAATTATTATTATTGAGTAACTTAATGACATATGCAAATCATGCCATACACAAATGTGTCAATATTGAAAATGTTATGCAAATACACAGCCAGTCAGTTTTTATAATTTAATAAGTTTACATTTCAGTCTGGGGTTTTCTTGCAGAATGCAGCCAGGTTAACTAACATTTCTGCTCATAACAGAGAGGCTGTAAAGCGCTTTATTGCTTTTTGAAAATAATGTGTGTGCCTTAACTTGCTTATCTTGCCAACAATATGTTATTAAGGAGGTGGTCAAAAAATAAGTGCAAGCCTCAGTCGCTGCACGTAAACAGAGAGTGTGGTGTCTTGTTTGTGTCAGGGTATTCTACAACTGAACAAATTAGTTATTTGTTTCATTTATTTGTGCAGCACTTTTTATTTATTTATTCATTTATGTATTTTTTTCTCCATATTTAGGGTCCATATTTAGAATCCACAAATTGTTGACCGTGCT
This sequence comes from Hepsetus odoe, assembly GCA_017165825.1. Classification (NCBI taxonomy): domain Eukaryota; kingdom Metazoa; phylum Chordata; class Actinopteri; order Characiformes; family Hepsetidae; genus Hepsetus; species Hepsetus odoe. The sequence continues at coordinate 18,979,935 of CM029379.1, read as the reverse complement.
GGGATTTAGCCCTCTAAGTAAGATATATTTGATATTATTTTTAATTGCGATACAGTATTTAAAATATTATTTATATATTTATAGGCCTAGTGGTTAGGGATTCTATGGCCTACACGCAGACGTCCAGTTTCATTGTGGTTCACTGTGTGCAGAGCTGTGTTGACAATGACAAGAATAGTCACTTTCACTTAGGGGGAAATAACCTATGAACAAAATAACCTTTACTTAATTAGGCATGTAACTTGTGTTCTGGTCAGGGTTTAATTATAGCAAGTCCAGCCCAAACAACAATAACTTAATCTCTGCCATTGTTTATCATCATTTTTGTTAGCAGTGGAGGTGGTTGCATTACATGGTAGCCCCTTATCACTATTAATCAATAGCAGGAGAGCAAAAGAAGGAGAGAATGAGCAGAAATGAAAGACTGAGCGTGTAAATGGAAACAGATTAAGGGTATACCAACACCCAGTGTGTCTTTTTTCCCTTCTTTAGGACCCCTGTGATTCAGAGACGTTCACTTGAGGACATGCAGTGTGAGCCGCTCTGTGTGTGTGTGTGTGTGTGTGTGTTTGAGACAGAGAGATATCTCCATTTAAAGAGTCTCCTGTTTCATCTACTTTGTCTTAATGATCTAGACAGTTCTTTCTGTAGAGCCATAGCATTTACACACACACGCACACACACACACACACACACACACACACACACACACCTCTGTGGTGTGTTTCATTCTTTGAAAGTGCCTGAAGCCATTAAATACCAAAATATACACACATTACATCAATACAATTATTAACAGAAGACAGTAATTATAAGACAAAGATGTTTCTATATTTTTTGTAGATGTTTGTACAAATTATGTATATTTGTGATTGTTTACATTGATGCTCTGTGTTTGCTCATATAGCTCTCATCTCATCAGGGTATAATCAGGCTTTTCTTGGCCCTTATTGTCCAAGCCAGGCTGACCTTGGGATTGGCTAGCAGCAGGAAATCTGCTCAATCCAGATTCAATTATGAGGAGCATGGCTTTTATTGAGTGTGTTTTCATATATATATATGTGTGTGTGTGTGAGAGAGAGAAGGTGCCGAGCAGTTGAGTCTTTTTTTTTTTTTTTTTTTTTTTGATAATGAAACAGCAAAACCTTGGGCTCCAGGACTTCCCTGAACAAAAGATGGAGGGAAAAAAGAAATTAGATATGTATCTAACATATTATGTAAAGATATTAGTAGGCTACTGAAGTGATTTGTATAGAAAATGGATAAAAAATAAAAAAAAAAGCCAGAAGAATGCTTAGTCCCCGAAAGTGTGAAGAGGAATAGTTAATAATAACTTGCATTCTGTTATTTTATTGCAGTGAGAGGAATAAGTCACACGAATACATGTACACTAACCACACATACATACTCGCACTAAACGAGCCAGGACAACAGATCTTTTGTTACTATTGCTCCTAAGCTGTTTCACATTTCAACTACTGCATGACTGTACCAGCCAGGCAGACTAAAATTAATACTTTTTTTTTTTCTTTTTTCAAAACTCTTTTTCCAAATGGTGCATTAGTAAAGTATAATCCTTTGTTACTGACAGCATTTTATTGTATTTTGAAAAGGACAGGAAACCATGTTTGCTTGAATTTTGTTTGGTTGTTTATGTAGAAAGGTAGGTAGAATTTTCTTTAAAATAGAATTTTCTTTAAATAAATTTTTTTCCTTTATACTTTGTTTATGCTGAATCGTTTTTTTATTCAAACCCACAGACTCCTTATCCTGAGGTCCCAAACCAATAGGCCACTGCTGTCCATTTCTCTGTTTTTTATTACAAAGATAAATGTGGTATTGATTGAATGTTTAGACTCTGCATTTGAACAAAATTTGTTTCAACAAGCTACAATTGACATATATTGAATATCAGAGTATAACCCTGCCTTTATTACTGCTTGGCTGCTGCTTATAAATCTTAAGGTAAGAAATGCAAGTGCTCCTACCAACAGACACCAATATTGAACCAGGAAAATTGGGAACATTGTAGTCTCTTGCTGTTAACCTAAAGCACATATATCATACATCTGTAGATTGTATTACTTTTTCTCCATGCAGACAGCATTAGGTGTTCAGACCTAACTGGCAGAGTGTGATTAGGCAAAGTCTGGTCAGGAATTGGATAATTGAATCAAGAAAAGGATACCAGGAGACAAAAGGAAGAGCCACAGATGAGAAATACACTGCATCTTCAGACAGAAACAACAAAGTGCCTGTGTGTCTGTTAAACATGTGTCTAAATGGGAGATAAGATTTTAGACATTTTCAAATATGCGTTCAAGCAACAAAATGTGTGAAAGCAAAACTGTTTGTGGGAACAATCACAAACACACATGCAACAGAAACAGTTTTGACAGAAAAACAAAATCATCTTTTTTCCACCCCTTTAAATGTCATTTTTTTCGAGTTATGGTCAAGCACTTTGACTTGTGCATTTTTTAAAATAGAATAAGTACACGAATCAGGCACAAAATAAATACCACCGAGACTAACACAGATGGTCTCATTACAATACCAACTGTTAGTAGATGAAATACATCAGGCATCACGTTAACAATGAGCTGTTGAAGTTAATGTGTTGGTAGAAAGACTGGGCAGCCCTAAGGATTTGGGTGAATCAGACAAGGGCCAGATTGTAATGGCTAGACACAGAGAAGCTTCTCCAAAAGGTCAGTTCTTGTGGGGTGTTTTTGATATGCAGAGATTAGTCAAATGGCAACAGGGTCATGGTCACTGATGACAAGTGGAGGTTAGTCTGTCTGGTCCAGTCTCACAGAAGAGCAACTGTAACACACCTTTGTGAAAAGTTAATGCTGACTGTGATGTATATGAGAATGGGGCCAAAACACATACGGGGCTGTGCACCTGAAGACAAGATGCTGATGCTGCTCCCGTTCACCCCTTAATAGCACCTATTATGGTCACATGAGCATCAGAACTTGACCAAGGAGCAATGGCAGAAGGTGGTCTAGTTTGATGAACTGTGTGTAATGGGAAAAAGTTTGGTGGGATATTTTTGCAGGGACTTTTTTTACTTTTTAGTTTTTTACTTTGGTACATACCAATTACAAGGTGTGGCCTTGGCCCTTTTTGTTGTAGTGGACTTGGCCCTTTTTATGAGCAGTTTGCACGTTCTCCCAGAATCTGTGTAAGTTTCCTCTGGATGTTCTGGGTTCCTCCCACAGTCCCACATGCCTATCAGGTGGGCTGGAGATGCTCCCCCAGATGTGTGTGTGTGTGTGTGTGTTTGTTTCTGTAGCACAAATGTCAACCTGTCCTTTCCTGTTTGCTTTTCACTCAATTAAAATCCTGAGAAGTTCTTGAGTGCTGTATGAGAGAAAGCAGTGTTTTTATTTAACCATGGTGTCGCATGCAGAGGTGCTGGTGGAGGGCAGTTTGCCAAGGATCAGAGTGAAAGATTTTTTTTTTTTTTATTCAAGGACACATTATGTGAGTTCTCAAACACATTTTCAAATATGAAAACAGAAATGAAAAGAAACTGTTTGTATGGAATCATCCAAATTTCCCTTATATTCCCAATATTTTAACTTAATAACCAGGCAAAAAAGAAGCAGGATAATGGCTAATGGAAACACAGCTTATTTAAAATGCATGTCTGTGTTTTCTGCTGCAGGTGAGACGATGCGTGTGGCCTCTTCAGAGTTTGCGGACGACCCCTGTTCTTCAGTGAAGCGAGGGACGATGGTCCGTGCAGCTCGTGCTCTGCTGTCTGCTGTCACCCGCCTCCTCATCCTCGCAGATATGGCTGATGTCATGAGGCTCTTGGCCCACCTCAAAATCGTAAGGCAGTTCTCCTTTTTTATACCTTTTTCATTTTTTGTTACATGCTTCTTTACTGTCATTCTCTTCATTCTCTTTCTTCTGTTCTGTTCTGTTCTTTTCCTTCTCTTTTCTGTTCTTTCTTCTCCTCTCCTCTCCTCTGGGGCAGTGGTGGCCTAGTGGTTAGGGACTAGGCCAGAGGATCGGAAGGTTTGAATCGCAGACCAGTTGGTAGCCCTGAGGTACCCTTGAGTAAGGTACCATCCCCATCACTGTTCCCTGGGTGCTTTCAGCAGCTGCCCCTCTTTTTTGCTAAAAATTACACTTCAGATTATCTCCACTACATTCAGACTTCCATCCAAAACTCGGATACTTTTTAAAAAAAAAAAAAAAACTGGTAGCTTTATGCACAAGTTGTTTGCCCAATTCTGTCCACTCCTCCTCTTAATTCATTATTGGTATCAGTCTTCCTAGCATCCTCGGAAAGCTTCACACTCTCTCTCTCTCTCTCTCTCTCTCTCTCTCTCTCTCTCTCTCTCTCTCTCTCTCACACACACTCTCGGCTCACCAGCATTGACTTTTCTCCATGTATTTAATGAGCAAAGCACATATGTAAAGGTTCTGTTGAGCCTTTCCAGGCAGCATTTGAGGCTTCGCCTTTCCCCCTCTGAAGCTCCTTCTTCAGCTTGCTGCACTCTCCTGGATGCATTAGCAAACAGTTCTGTGACAGCTCTGTGATCTGTTTGTACAAATAAACAGATAAAGATTACAATAGATAAATGAACATATGGAATGAGCACAGGTTTCCTTCCCAGTAATGCCAGTTGCTCTGAGGAATGCATGAACTACGCAGTTATAGCTGTACTTTCGTACACATTTGTAAGGAAGTTTGAGAGTTCACAATATGAGCATATGTAACCTTTTTATCGAAGTGAATTAAGAAACACACTGTCCTCACCACCTGTTTTGGTTAAAATGTTCATTAAGAAGACCTGAAATGATTAGATGTTAGAAGAATGATTAGCAGAATGGGTTTTGAACACATCCCCAGGAGGAATCGTAAATCAGGAACTACTTTGACACAGAATTAATGCTCCCTTGTTTTATTTTCTTAAAAGGAGGGAGAAAGTGAAGGCACATTAAAACTCATTAATCTTCATCAAGCAATGAGCTGGACTTCACAAAACCCTTTTCCCCAAAGGTTCCAAATTTAAATCCTAATTGGCTCTGTGTGTGTGTGTGTGTGTGTGTGTGTGTGTGTGTGTGTATCAGGTGGAGGATGCTCTTGAGGCTGTGAAAAATGCCAACAATGAGCAGGACTTGGCCAATCGTTTTAAGGAGTTTGGGAAAGAGATGGTGAAACTCAACTATGTGGCAGCTCGAAGGCAGCAGGTATCGAACACATGTACAGGGGTTATTAAAAGTCTGAGTTTATAATTTTGTGTATGTGAGTCTTACATTTTAGTCCAAACCTAAAAGCAGTCCAATAATTTTCTTTCTGATCCTGATTGTAAACCTACTAGATGTAGTCTGTACTACCATCCAATGGGCTGAATTTAATGTTATTAGATTGTTAAGTTGGGAGGTATGGTGGTGCATTGGTGGCAAAGAACAGGTAATGTGCTCCTACTTTCACACAGAAAATCACATGTCATTTGATACGGGCGACAGCCAGGATGACTAGCTTAATTATGAGCTACAAAATGAAGGCGTCGCTTTAAACAAATTTAATCAGTGCCCTCAAACAGTTCCACATGATTTTAGTTTGGAGATCACACTCTGCCCTCTTAGACCTCACTATGCCCTGCTGCCAACAATGCCAGCGACTCTAGTGAGACAGCTTAAGAATCGTTCAGTAGGATTAAGCACTGCTGTAAGCAGTGTTGAAGGAATAGAGAAAAGCAAAGGACATATTGCAGAAGAAACCCTTGAAGGACCCGTGGGACTCTTGGGAGAAATCTGAGTATGTCATTTAAACATTCATTCTAAATAAAAACATGTATTAAAAATAAATCAAACATTCGTGTTTTAATACGGGACAAATGGTTAGACATTAGACATTGTTTGAAATAAGAATTATCGTTACACTGATGATCATATTTGTCCACCTTCTTAAAATTGTTGACAGGTGAAGTTTTGTAAACAGTATAACATTCAAATGCAATCACGCATGCTAGCTTTGGTGAGATATGGGCGTGTTTAAAAGTGTATTCAGACTTGGATATCGACCTCTGTTTTGTATCATCTGCAGGAGCTGAAGGATCCTCACTGCAGGGATGAGATGGCGGCTGCCCGCGGGGCCCTGAAGAAGAATGCCACCATGCTGTACACGGCCTCACAGGCCTTCCTCCGTCACCCTGATGTTGCTGCCACCCGTGCCAATCGTGACTATGTCTTCAAACAGGTTCAGGAGGCCATCGGCGGCATCTCCAGTGCAGCACAGGCCACCTCGCCTACTGAAGAAAAGCATGGGCATGCCGGGATCGGGGAACTGGCAGCTGCGCTCAACGAGTTTGATGTGAGTTCGTCAGTTTTTCTGCTTTGCACCCTTGTCGCTCCAGGGGACTAAACCGTACTAAACCTAGTGCCTCGTTTATTTAGAGGACCAGTGAAAAGTTTGGACACCCAATTAATTCTTTGTTATTATTATAAAAGTATTGCTGCTTTAATACAACAAAAACATAAGAAACAGTTGTTCCTAAACTAACATTTAAGTTTAATAGGAAGATTAGACTTATCTCACGACGGGTGTCGTGTATCTCCTATACCCAGTGTTAACGTTTTCAGAACCTAAATGCTTATTAACATACGCCAACTTGAATACATTTAGGAAAAAGCCTACAATGCCGAAACAAATCTGTATGTTGGCTTTATTTAGAACAGCTAGAGTTCTGTATGGTGTGAGCATCAAAATGTTGCCCTGCATAGACTCTCTGACCACCGCGCAGAATACAGCACAAGCACTCTTCTCGTCACACTTCTTGGCGCTGTGCCTAACACCCCAGTGTAAGTATGAAGTGTGTGTTGTTCCCAGTCTTTGTTTTAATACAATCTGTAGATTACTTGGCCACGGACGGGATCTAAGGCAGGTGGGAAGGTATGATTGGAGCAGAACATGTTAGGCTTCTAAAGGATCAAGAATGGAGGGACTGCCATCTAGTGGCTGAAATTGCAATTTTTCAGATAAACGTGAAAGATTTATATTTCATTATATTTCATTCAAGCAGGAAGTAAACATTTTTTATAGTGATTTTTAGTGACATATTCTGTTAGGCTGGTATCTTTATCATGGCTGTACATCTCACTAACTAAAACAGTTAGTTTAATCGATTTCCAGATTTTTTTTTTTGTGTTGTAACCGTTCACATATAGACCCTGCTTTTTATTAGAAAAATACATTCAAATAATATCAGCATAATTATAGGAAAAATAATTATAATTATCCATAATTATCCATAATTGTATGGATTTATTTCCCTCAAATGTGGACATATGTCCAAAAATATATATTGTCTTATATTTCTATGTTTACACCACTTTGTCATCATCCTACTTTGGCTCCATAGTGGCTGATGCTCGGTGGCCTTTTGAGGAGCTCTGACTACCTGCCAACAGCTCTTGTGCTCTGTGGGTTTTGGGGTAGTTGCTGTGACCCCTCTCTTTGGCCCACTCAAATTGCCCATATCTGTGTAAATGTCAGTGAGCAGAAGTTGTGTTTAGATCTGGAAAGGAAAGGGTGTGCTCAATGGACCGCAGTGCTGAGATCAATGAAAGCAAATGCACAGTCTGTACTCCGTCAGTCAAAAGCATCGTCTAATTCAGAAATAGGGAGAGTAAGCAAGAAAGTAAAGGAGGCAAATAAAAGGAGGAAACCAACACTGAGAAAGGAAGACAGAAAAAGATTAAACCACAGAAACACACAGACGGACAAAGAATGGCTACATTTTATTAATGATTTGTGATTGAGTGCTTCTTATTAGTGTGGAGGTCTCAGGAAAGCTGTGTCGGCCAAAATCTGGCATGTGAATCAATGCCTCTGGGGAATCTCGCTCTACTCCCACTGCTAAAGGACAGTTGGTGTCATTGTCTAAATGCCAAAGGCCTTTTCTACCATGCATGAGTTACTGCAGCTGTTCTACCTGATGGTGCTGGCTTGCATTGCCTTCTGTTAGCTGTGCTGCTCGAGCCATGTTAAGCTTTCTATACAGTAAGTAGTCTGTTATGTAAACCTGGTGCTTAAGTATAACATTTCAGTATCAACAGCTTTTCAGTGCCTTATAACTGTACTTGTGTTGTTCTAGATTTGATTGACATTTATACAGTTTTCTCAACCGTTATGGCCGTCTCAGCTTTACACTCCTAACCATTTTGTTTTATAGTTTTTGATTAATTGTGCAATAAAGTGGAAAGTGAAAGTGACTATTCTCATCATTGCAAGGCCACAGCACAGCACAGCACACAGAGAACCACAACGAAATTGGACCTCTGCATTTAATCCATGCAAACACTGGGTAGCTATGAAAGCGCCCGGGGAGCAGTGACAGGGACGATACCTTGCTCAAGGGTACCTCAGGGCAACTTACTGGTAGGGGGTTTGAACCCACAATCTTCCGATCCTGTGGCCAACTCCCTAACCACTAGGCCACCGCTGCCCTGAAAGCTGCATAAAATAGACATATGTTTCATTCATTCATTCATTCATTCATTCATTCATTTTCTGCCGCTTGTCCCAAACGGGGTCACGGGGGGAGTGCTGGAGTCCATCCCAGCTCACACAGGGCGAAGGACGGGGGGCACACCCTGGACAGATCGCCAACCCATCGCAGCATATGTTTCATATATTATTGAAATATTGAGTCAGTGTTGAGTAGTATGTTGATAACGCTTAAAGTAACACGCTATAAATTGCCTATTTGATTTCTACAGCTAGAAATGACTTAGAAACGACTTGATTTTCCATAAATAATTGTAAGCATTCACCCAATAATGCAAATAACAGGACATGTGCATAATTGTTCTTATACAAAAACTACATTTCCAGAAACATAGCACTGTGCAGTCCATATCCATCATGTATCTGCTATAAACAGGATAATGAATGTGTTTTCTGATGCATCATGTTTCTTTCTCTTATCCTCTTGTCCCCAAGAGGAAACCAGTGTCAAAAGAGATCAACACGATGTTGGTAGAGGAAAACTAAAGATGGGAGGTCTGGTCAGGACCTGGCTTATGTTTCAGTCCCACAGTCAGAGCCACTCAAGATTCTCTCCACTTTGATTGGCTGAACGCCTGAGCATATAGAGAAAGAACAGATCAGATACACAGACACATACTGTGGCATTATACCCTAGCTGGAATCAAAACTTTTTTTGTCTCTCTCTCTCTCTCTCTCTCTCTCTCTGTGTCTCTCTCTCTCTCTCTCTCTCTCTCTCTCTCTCTTGCACGAGCGCTCTTTCTCTCTCTTGTGCTCTCTTTCTCTCTCTCGTTCTCTTTCTCGTGCTCGCTCGCTCTCTCTCTCTGCCCCCCCCACACACACACACAGCTTCAAACTCACTTTGAGGTAAACAACACTGGATAGAGGTGTACAGGGCTGCACCTCAGAGCTTCTTAGAGGGAAATTATAGATGCACAAGGAACTGCAGAACAAATATAGGACAGCCTTAATCTGAAGAGGGAAACCATTTATGACTTTCATTTCCGTATCAAAGTTGCTGTGAGCATTTGTAGTGCAATTGCATTATTGTGCATCGCACATCAAGATGAAATGTCTTTTTTTTTTTTTTTTTTTTTTTATCTGAGATGGTATGTTGTCTGTCTACAAAACAGCCTTTAGCCATTCATAGCATCTTACATGTTTTTGGTCCGTCTTGATGAACCGAAAAAATGCTGTCCTGTTAACTTCCATGCTAGGAACATTTCATGTCACTTCACAATAAGCTACTTACCTGGCATGGGAGATGCCATGATTAGGAAGGTTGTTCACCAAGGGTGAGGCTCAGCAATTGCTCTCCGTTTCTGCTGAACCCTGCGAATTCCCCAAATGTGGGAATCTCGACTGCATAATTTCCGGTAGTGGGGGACTGTGTTCATGCTCTACCCCAACATGTGGGCAGCGGTGGCCTAGTGGTTAGGGAGTTGGCCTCAGGATCGGAAGATGATTGGTTCGAATTCCAGACCAGTAGGTTGCTTGGAGGTGCCCTCCCCGTCACTGCTCCCCGGCACTTTCAATAGCTGCCCAGCACTGCATGTGTTTGTATGTACGAGTTAAATGCAGAGGTGTAATTTCATTGCGGTTCACTGTGTGCTGTGCTGTGTTTCACGATGACCAGTATAGTCACTTTCACTTTTAAGTGTTTGAGAAACAGTTCTTCAGGCTTCTTGAGAGTGAGCGTTTTTGTGCTCTCATTTTCAGTGAAGTACCTGCCCAGTTTTAGAAGACTGTTTTTTTGTCTGTTAAGCCACACAGAGACCTACAAGCATGAAGCAGTGAAGAAATGGGTGATCAGACTGGTGATTAGTCATCGAGTCAGTGAGCCATTTGAATCAGATTTACTCGTCATAACTGTTCCCCCACAGGAACGGTTTTAAACCACTTTTTGGCAACAAAAGCCTACCAAATTCTGGGGTGAAATTTTGCGGTGTCTCACTGTGCTGTGTCGAGTTTCACAATGGCAAGTAGTCACTTTCACTTTATATAGCTAAGTAGACAGACTGCATTACCATCAGTAATTTGTACAGAAAACTGTTGGACTAGCTTGCCTCCAGTTTATACAGAGACACGCACACACCCTCGCACAGAGACACTATTCTGCTAGAAATCCTCATTTCCTTGACATTATTTGTCTGGCTGTGCAAATTAAACGGCCCACCTGGCGGCAGCATTGCTCCCCAACTTGCACGGACTGCTTTTTCAGGCACAAATACCCAAGCAAGCTGTTTGGCCCTAATGACCAGTGTGCTGTTGGGTCCACACGATTAGCCATGTGGAGCAGAAGCCTGCACTGTAAATCTGCACTGAAGCATCTCTTCTTTTGTTAGCTCCATGTCTTTTGCTACTACCATGTATGTGTCATTGCTGTGTGGAGAATGGTCTCCCAACGACACAATACATGTTGGACAAGCGAGTGGCCATTGACCACGTAGCTAATGAAACTTTATTAACCCTGTTCTCTCTAATACCTTAACTATAGCTTTAATGTGTCAATGTCGTCATTGTGGCCTTTCCTTTATGTGTCACATTTAAGTGTGCTGAAGCACTGGTCAAAGCCTGCATCTGTCCCGCAGCACCCGAGGGCTGTGGTGGACCACAGAAGCTGCAGTCAGCACCAGGGGGCAGTGTTGTCCCAGTTTGGCCTCAATTGTGCTGCTGTCCCTCCTTTCCCTTGCTTTTTCTGCCGCCATAGTAACGGTGCGCGGCCAGCTCTGTGCAAAGCAAGTCTCCCATGCCAACATGCCAAGCTGCAATTTTTTTTCTTTTTTTTTTTCTCCCTTTGGCATGGTGAAATATAGGTGAGACAGGAGATGTACAGATTCAGGCAGAAACGTGTGTGTGTTTGTGAGAAAGTGTGGTTGGAGTCATGTTTCTGAGAGAAAGTTTGTGTGTGTGTGTGTGTGTGTGTCTGAGAGAGAGAGAGACTATGTGTAGTGGTGTCTGAGCGAGGATGTGGGGTGTGTGTACTAGAGAGAGGTGTGTGTTTGGTGAGAACCTGTGTGTGTGTGTGTGTGTGTGTGTGTGTGTGTGTGTGTGAGAGAGAGAGAGAGAGGTGGAGAGAATGTGGGGTGTAAGTGTGTGTATTTGTGTGATAGAGAACAGAGAGGAGTGTGTGTGTGTCTGACCATTTTAGATTTTGGAGCTAGTCTCTCTTGTGAAAGCAGTCCACGTCAGCATCCCTTCATCCCCTCTCTCTCTCTCTCTCTCTCTCCCTCCTTTATGTTCACGTCTCAGACGCCCACATGTACCTGCTGTAATGATTGAAGCTTAATGTTACTAAGACCATGTTGCTAAGCATTCTGGGAAGGGATGGATATGCTTCTTGCCTCACTATTTTATGGAAACTAAGCACACACTTATCTTTTTGTGCCCCTGGCTCTTTACAGATTAGGTGGCCCATGTAGCTAGGCATCACTCACTGTGTGTGTGTGTGCGTGTGTATGCGCACACGCATGCACGTTCAGTCCACTGTTAGTGCATGGCCTTGCTTCACACACTTGCGTAAGTGGATTGTCAAAGCACGAAATCCAGCATGGAAATCTGTCTGTGAGTCTCTTTGTAAAGAGCTGTCTCTTCTTATGTCCCTGTCACATTCTGAGCTATGTCACTTCCTGTGACAAAATCACTATGGGGCGCGGAAAACGGCACTGCACCCCTACTATTAAATTAATCTGCAGTATAAAAGCGCCTGTCAAATTAGCGCTAGTACCTGACACACTGCTGATAGGGCATGACAGCTGAGCGTGCTGTGCTACCGGAATCACTTTGTGTCAATCCAGTGACGTTAAAAGCGACATGCGCAAACACACACACACAGTCACATGCTTTCATGTGTAAAATATGCATAAAGGAGGCATTAAGAAACAGCATATAGCACAGTGGAAAAACTTATATACATAAGCAACTCTTAAAGTAAGTTTCATTGTCATAATTATTTTTTCCTCAACAGAGCTTAACAAATGCTACTTTCATAGGTAAGCTGTGCTTGATGGAACCAACATTTGTTGATTTAATAATATGTTGGTATAATAATCTCTCCCAAATCTCAAACCCCAAAGTTCCATACATTTTGTTGTTTATTTGAAACCTCTGCTGTTTATTTGAAAGCTCTGATGTTTTTAGTTTTGTGATTGGGTCTGCAGTAGCATCACCATAGGTCCTGCCTAATAGACTGACATAGGATAAACAGTTTTAAATGCTTTGGCAACTCTGTAACTTAATACAGACGAGTTACACACACAGCTAAGTCATCACATATGCAATACTGCCAAGTCATCATCATTAGTCATTTGATTCGAGGATCTAGGAGAGAGAGAGAACTAGAGAGACAGAGAGACCCAGAGTGAGAGCCATCTGGGGAAAAAAGATCACAGGCTCGAATATATTTCCTCTGTCACATGCTGATAGTTCAGGGGAAGGTGCACCTGAAAATTACATGAAACTGTGTGTGTGTGTGTGTGTGTGTGTGTGTGTTTCTGCTGGCTGTGGGTTTTATTGTTTATGCCACATAGCTATTGAACAGGCCAAAGGGATACCATGCCAGCCCACGGCAGACACACATGCACACGCTCACACACACACACACACACACTTGTATGCATTCACACCTACAGGCCAGAGGAACAAGAGAGGCTAATATATGGAGATGTATTCCGTCTAGTAGAATAAGATTGTGGGTAATTGCTATATCAGCCTGCACTCTCCAGGCTGCTCTGTCTGCCCAACTCCGTCCTCTCACACCCGCTCTCTCCCTCTCCTTGACTCCCTTGTCTCACCCACTTTTTTTTTTCAGTCTCTCTCTCTCTCTCTCTCTCTCTCTCTCTCTCTCTCTCTCTCCCCCCTCCTCTCTCTCTGGTTTGAATAAAATGACTAATGATTATTTGCCAGTACTCTGCATGTATATGTGTGTGGGTGTGTACAGAGCATTTGGTGGAACAGCACTGCTGCATATTAGAGCTGTTAAGATAACATGGAGAAGATGCTTATCAGTTCGTTTAGCATCAGGCAGGTTTATGCCTTAAACTAGAGTACATGCGCACACACAAAAGCACAATCTTTTTTTCTCATCTTTTTAGATGTTACCCATTGGTCTTTTACTCAAAACTTATCATCATTACAGCATTGGTCACCATTTGTTATTCATGCCATGTCCTGTCCGAGACCCAGGCTGTTCTTTATTGGATTTATTTATGGGGTGGGGGCCGAACAATCCGATGGGTTTTTCTTCCTGTTGAAGTTTTACTTACTGTGACTGTGTGCTTAAAATTGCCGCAGTGCTTCACAGTTCCTTTTTTCGGGATCAATATCTGAGTCTGAGAGAGAAAGAGAGAGAGAGAGAGAGAGAGAGAAAGCGATATTCCAATGAAATATATTGCAATGCAAATTAAAACTATACAATTTTACTCGCAGTGAAGATCGGAAAATCTTTATGATGTTATATATCTAATAAAAAAATAGCTATATGATCACAGATTTAGGCCCTTTTTTACTAACTGTTAATGGTTAAACCCTTAACTCTGGTCTCTGATCATCACCAAACCACAGTTTTAATAAAAACACACACACTTAGAATGCGTACAACATTAGGGGATCATAGATGGGCCAACAACACTGAAGAGTTTCACAAAGTAATCAGTACTCAAGAAATTCAAACACCTTTAGATACATTTTTGGGCACCAAATACTGTATGTTCACAGTTCCCAAGAGATCATTTTGGCAGCAAGAAATAGAAATCAAACTGAGAGAAGGGGAAAAAAAAAAAACTGCAGAAAAGCCCATGAAAAGTGAAAAGTAGAAACAGATCTACTAGAAGGCAATAGAAAGCAAATGTGGGGTTCAAAATATACAAAAGGAACCTAGGAAACTGCCATCCAGAAACACAGAGATCCTAATTATGCACGTTTCTTTTAATGAAGAAAATAATGACAAAAACATACACAGAACAAAAAAGCAACTATTAATAATTCAGGAGAAAATGAAAACAAATCAGTTATGGGATAACTGTACCTAATGAATAATGAAGTTAAAGAATTAGCCATTAAATTATCTCTTTTTCTGATTGGACACTGGGTATTGCAGCTCATTTAAAAGTGAGGGGCTGAAACACAGCTTAGAACTTCAGCATTAATGTGAAAGGCTAAACTGCTGCAGGCTAAAAAAAAAAAAAAAAAGGAGGATCTGCAAATGTGTTTTTTCACAAAAAAAACCCCAAATCTTAATTTTCAAAACAAGGTGAAGAGAAAAATAAAAATAAACCTCTTAAAAATAAACCTCTTTTTTTAATGTTAATTTCAATCCATACTTTGGCATTATAAATATAGCTCTGTATGTCACGGCAGTAAAGTGTCTTGAACTGAATTTAAATTGAGAGAGAGAGAGAGAGAGAGAAGATTTTCTTCCCCCTGAAAAATAGGAATAAACTGGGCTGGTAGCAGAAGTGCTTTTTGTATCTAGGTACTTACATACAGAGAACATATGTTTGACCTCAGGTTATGACTTGCTATTAAACCTCAGAGAGTGTTTAGATGCTTTAGATGCATTCAGTCTGTACTCAGTTTCGTACACATGTGGCAGGGTGACCCCGTTTCAGTAAAAGGGCAGCTGCTTCAGCTGGGCTGAGCCTCATGTCTGCGTTGTAGGAGCGGTGAGTCAGCAGTTGTATTGATCATTAGCTCGATGCTTGTTTTCCCTCCAGTGAGACAATTGGAGAGAATCTGAACACACATCTCGATTATGGCAGCTTTGCACGCTTAATGCAGTAGTGATGTGAGGACCAAAGAAGGGACAGTGCTTGTGCAGTGGCTCAGTAGTAGATTGTTCACCTTTATTGTAGCAGTAAGAGTTTAATTCGTTCTGTCAGTTTCCTTCTCTGCACTCAGGCAAATGTCTTAAGTTCTGTGTTATACTAGTGCTGGATAAGTGTGGACACAAAACTAAAAAGTTGTAGTTCATTTCCATGTTGTGGAAGTGCTGGGTCTTAGAGTATATTAAAACTTTTTGGACCACGTTCTTGCTTGAAATCCAGCTAGTAATATGAGTGTAGTGACCTACAGAAACCTTTTACATGATGAAATTTTGGACTTTTTGGGCTCTCCTAGAAAATTGAAGTTTCTCATATTACATCTGGAATTTTTAAGATATGTCTGCTGGCTATCGAAATGACTAGAAAAGCGAAGGGAAAAAAAAAAGGATTCACTTCATTCCATCAACGTTGTTTAACCAGGAGGGAACAGAGCACAGCTTAGGGTGTTAGTTATTGCATTAATGAGCTCAACACGTATGGATTCTGTCCCATACGTTTGGCATTATTAAAATAATTAAAAGTGATAATAAATAGTAGTTTTGGGCTAGCATGTCAATTATCCTGCAAGCTTTATGGTCAGATCACTCTTCCTCTCAAAGGTGCAGCTGTCACAGTTGCGGCACTCTGCTCTGACTGGGACCACCTGCTGCCTCGTTAGGACGTCATAGGACTCAAAGGTTTAAAGGTCCTAATGAGTCAGAGCAGAGCGTCGGTTATTCTCAGCCGTACTAGTGGTTCCTGCGTTCTGTGATCATGAGTTAAGTATGTTGAATAAAGTTAAGTTCTGGCTAATAAAGTTGACTCCTGGCTACGTGTCTGTGCCTGGACAACAGCTCCACAGCCTTATAGCAGCTTACTGCTGAGGATCTTCCAGGCTTTCTAAGTTTTCCTTCTGCAATCATGAAGTGTGATGCAATATTGATTTCACAGAAGGCCATAAAAATGCAAATTAAATCTCTCTAACAAGTCACTGGTTTTGTTGTATCATAGACTGTGACAACCCTGAACAATCTTAGGCGTCCCGGATATCAGTCTGTGTTTTGAAGAATTAAGGCATCCACATTAGGGCTGGAGAGTGATCAGCGATTAAAAACACTCACCAGCTGCATGTTTCTTTACGAAAACAGAATAATTTGTTTAAGTTTCTGTAAATATCATATTATATTTTGGCCACATCGGCCATCCCTTATGCGCCTTTGCCTTTCTCAGCATAACTATTTTTGTTGAAAACGGTCATTCTTTAATTACAATACGTCAGTTTGTTGTAATACCTTTTTCAAAAGAAAACAAAATTGTGAAATTGAAACCGATGTTATGCTCAAGGAAGCTTAGCTCTGTTGTGGTCGTTGGAGTATTTAAAGCTCGACCCATTAAAGCGTGATTTTCCACCGAAGTGCCTTTTCATACTTCCAGTAAGTTTTGAAACATTAGAGTTTGGACAATTCTTGTATTTTTATGGCTATTTTCCCCCCTTGCTTTTTTGGCAAATGGAAAATAAATAAATAAATAAATAAAATGGAATGATATATTAGTACATCAAAGTGAACCTCATGTCTCTCTTTGTCTCACCTAAATTAAGATTCAAGAGGCATCTGTTGTAGCCAGCTCTTTGATCTGCTCTCTATTCCCTCATGTGATAAAGCTGCGGTCAATGCTTGCATGCGTCTGGAGTAGCCAATCTCATCTTCTCCTTCATGGTGTCTCGTCTTGAAGTCAAGGTTGTTCTTGGCAGGATCTTAGAAGAAAGAAAGACAGAAAGTCTCAAGAGAGGAAGGAAAGAAGACTGAAAGTGACCATGTAGAGAGAGAGAGAGAGAGAGAGAGAGAGAGAGAGAAATTGTGAGGCATGCCAAGCTGCTTTAAATCTTCCATGTAATTCCAACTACTTTACCCAGCTTGCAAGTCTAAAGCTTTGAGATGAGAAAAAGCTTCAAGCGAGGGCGCTCCTGAGCCCAGGTATACAGCCGCTGCTCCAGGATGCATCCACAGCCGCACAGCCCCCTGGGATATGAGACAAAACCAGGAAGAGATATTGCCGGTCTTGAAGCCCATTCTTATCTCCTCCTGCCTGAACTGAAGTTTGAGCCGTAGCAGTGCGCAGTATCGTACTGCCTGCAGTTACAGCTTCTGATGTGTTTTCTCTTTCCTCTTTTCTGTATGAATGTTAAATCTGAAGGTTGTGATTCAGCTGCATTGGTTGTGGAATTCTAAAATGTATATAATCAAATACTAAGAATTATTTTAGGCATGGTTTTCAGGGGCATGACTACTACTGCTTTTTTTTTTTCGTTTGTTTGTTTGTTGTTTCAAATAGATTTTCAATAGCACTTCAAAACGAGCAGAAGTGTTGGTCTTCTTCTTTTACCATATTTGGTCGTAAAGGACAAACAATCCTACTTTCTGTCATATTAGATGAGATCACAGTTTATATGGTGAGCAGAGCACAGGATACAGCCTTTAGTCATTGAGGCTCTGCTTAGTAGGCTCATTAGATAGGCCTATGCTTCGCTACATTTATTTACCATCAAAACACTATAATTAAGACCAGGGGCTTGGCAGTGTTTTTGTATAGTGAATGGCCTATATTTGTCATACAGGATGTGTGCAAATAGTTTTGAACCTTGAAGGCTATTTTCAAAGTGAATTATTTCCATCATATCTTCTTCTTTTGGGTGCTTCCATTTAGGGGTCGCCATAGCGGACCATTCGTTTCCATTTCTTCTGGTCCTCTGCATCTTCCTTATTCACACCGACCACCTGTATGTCCTCTCTCACCACATCCATAAACCTCCTCTTTGGTCTTCCTCTTCTCCTCTTTCCTAGCAGCTCCATCTTCAACATTCTCCTCCCGATATAATCCTCGTCTCTCCTCTGGACATGTCCAAACCAACGCAACCTTGCTTTTCTAACTTTGTCTCCAAAATGTCCAACCTGAGCTGTCCCTCTAATACTTTTTTACAATCCTGTCCATTTTAATCACTCCCAACAAAAATCTCAGCATCTTTAACTCCGACACCTCCTGTCTTTTCGTCAGCACCACAGTCTCCAGTCCATATAACATTCCCTTTCTCTTGCTGGTACCAGTCAGTCACAGATCACTCCAGTCATTCTTTTTCTCCCATTCCAACCTGCCTGCACTCTCTTCTTCACCTCCCTTCCACACTTGCCGTTACATTACATTAGTATGTACTCCTCCACCTTTGTCACCTCCCTTCATCCAATCCACCACTCCACTTACCTGTCTTTTGTTCATACTCATGCATTCTGTCTTTGTCCTACCCACTTTCATTCCTCTCCTCTCTAGAGCATAACTTCATCTCTCCAGGTTCCCCTCAAGCTGCTTCCTACTCTCACTGCAGATCACAATATCATCAGCAAGCATCATATCCATGATTGTGTTAAACCGTCTGGTCAGAAACTCTACTGCCATCTCTCCTAAACACCTCCACAGGTATGTCATCTGGACATACAACAGCCTTTCCATTCTTCATCCTCTTGATCACTGCTTGTACTTCCATCTTGCTAATCTGCTGCACGTCCTGGTTCACTACCCTCACATCATCCAGTCTTTTTTTTTCTCTCTCTCTCTGTCTCTCTCTCTCTCACTCATTCATTCTCTTCATTCATCAGCCCCTGCTCACTTTTGAGTATGTTTGCATTTCTTTCCTTTATTGCCCTGACCTGCTGCACATCTTTCCCAGCTCTGTATGTCTGTCTAGTCCTTTTCTCCCTTCTTACTGTCCACCCTCTCATATAATTCAGCATTCACCATATCTTTAGCCTTTGCCACTGCTTTCTGAATTATTTCCATCATATACAGGAGTTATACAATCAGGGACACACACATATTTCTTTCCAGTGTATGACACGTCAACGTTTGACCTAGATTTTAAGGCACTTCACACTTGGATCTGTATGTTTTGACAAGGGGCTTAGTTCTACAGAGACTTATGGCTGAGGCATGAAGGACATCTTTATATAAAATTAAATATTGAAACATTCTCTATGTTGCCTTATTGTGTTTGTAAGCTGTTCACATGATGAGAAATATATATTTTTTTAAAGCCATCACTACTATCTCTTTCCACACACACACACACACACACACACACACACACACACAGCAGGATACAAACATTTCCTTTTTGACTGGCTTATGATGAGAAAAAAACATTTATACAGCTGGTGGTCCTTCATCAGGTTGCAGGAGAACATAAGTGAACAAGGACAACAATGTATTATGATTGCAAGTTGGTTGGATGAGACTGATCACTTTTAATGCTAATAAATTTGCCAGGGGAGGGCAGGGAAAAAAAAAAAGTCATAAAAGTCAGTCATAATGGGTGCTTAAATATAAAAATTTAAAGCAGTTTTAGAAATTCTCTTTTGATCCAATATCTAATTACAGAAGACATTAAACATAGAAATGTTTAAATGTTCCTCCAAAAAAAAAAAGGAAAATATGTATGATGTGTTTGCAGGCTAGTGAGAGAACAACAATGGCTGGAAATGCATAAAGATACAAAATATTACGTTTATTCACACACAGAATTTCATGCAGAAAGCTCAAAGGCAACTGAAATTATCACCACTCTCTCTCCCCTGGGAACACTCTCTATGACTTCATCTAACTCACTCCAGAATTCTTCTTTCTCTTCCATTTCATAACCAATTTGTGGGGCATAAGCACTAACAACATTCATCATCACACCTTCAACTTCCAGCTTCAAACTCATTACCCTACCTGACACCCGCTTCACCTCCAAAACACTCTTCATATACTCTTCCTTCAGGATAACACCTACTCCATTCCTCCTTCCATCCATGACCTTACTACCCTTCTATCTAGTCTCTTGACTAATGCTTCTTTTCTTAAACTGTTTATATATATATATATATATATATATATATATATATATATATATATATATATATATATATATATATATATATATATAAACAGTTTAAGAAAAGAAGCATTAGTCAAGAGACTAGATAGAAGGGTAGTAAGGTCATGGATGGAAGGAGGAATGGAGTAGGTGTTATCCTGAAGGAAGAGTATATGAAGAGTGTTTTGGAGGTGAAGCGGGTGTCAGGTAGGGTAATGAGTTTGAAGCTGGAAGTTGAAGGTGTGATGATGAATGTTGTTAGTGCTTATGCCCCACAAATTGGTTATGAAATGGAAGAGAAAGAAGAATTCTGGAGTGAGTTAGATGAAGTCATAGAGAGTGTTCCCAGGGGAGAGAGAGTGGTGATTGGGGCAGATTTTAATGGTCATGTTGGTGAAGGGAACAGAGGTGATGAAGAGGTGAGAGGTAGATATGGTGTCAAGGAGTGGAATGCTGAAGGTCAGGTGCTTGTAGATTTTGGTAAAAGGATGGAAATGGCTGTAGTTAATGCTTATTTTAAGAAGAGGGAGGAGCACAGGGTGACGTATAAGAGTGGAGGAAGATGCTCACAGGGGAATTATATTCTTTGCAGGAGGGTCAGTCTGTAGGAGTTTGGAGACTGGAAAGTAGTGAAGGAGGATAAGGAAACCTGATGGTGGAACCGAGAAGTACAGGACTGCTTACAGAAGAAGAGGGATGCAAAGAAGAAGTGGGTCAGTCAGAGAGATGAAGAAAGTAGAAAGGTGTACAAGATGAACCGCAGGGCGAAGAAAACAGTGGCGAAGGCCAAAGAGAAGGTGTTTAGTGAATTGTATGAGAGGTTGGACAGAAAAGAGGGAGAAAAGGACCCATGCCGATTGGCTAGACAGAGAGATATAGCTGGGAAAGATGTGCAGCAGGTCAGGTTGATTTAAAGATCGAAATGGAAACGTACTCACAGGTGAACAGAGCGTGTTGAGCAGATGGAAGGAGTACTTTGAGGGGCTGATGAATGAAGAAAATGAGAGAGAGAAGATTGGATGAAGTGAAGATAGTCAGCCAGGAAGTGCAGCAAATAAGCAAGATGGAAGTAAGGGCAGCGATGAAGAGGATGAAGAATGGAAAGGCTGTTTGACCGGATGACATACCAGTGGAAGCATGGAGGTGTTTAGGGGAGATGGCAGTAGAGTTTCTGACCAGATGGTTTAACACAATTTTAGAAAGGGAGACGAAGTGTACTGGTACCGATTTTCAAGAATAAGGGTGATGCACAGAGCGGTAGCATGAAGTTATGGGAAAGAGTCGTGGAAGTGAGGTGAAGAAAAGAGGTGAGGATTTGTGAAGGATTAGTGAAGTATGGCTTTATGCTGAGAAAGAGCACTACAGATGCAATGTTTGCTCTGAGGGTGTTGATGGAGAAGTACAGAGAAGGTCAGAAGGAGTTACATTGTGCCTTTGTGAACTTGAAGAAAGCATATGACAGGGTGCCTAGAGAGGAGTTGTGGTTTTGTATGAGGAAGTCTGGTTTTACAGAGAAGTATGTGAGAGTAGTTCAGGATATGTATGATGGCAGTGTAACAGTGGTGAGATCTGCAGTGGGAATGACGGATGCATTTAAGGTAGAGGTTGGATTACATCAAGGATCAGCACCGAGTCCATTCTTGTTTGCAATAGTAATGGACAGGTAGACAGACGAGGTTAGACAGGAGTCTCCGTGGACGATGATATTTGCTGATGATATTGTGATCTGTAGCGGGAGTAGGCAACAGCTTGAGGAGAACCTGGAGAGATGGAGATTTGCTCTAGAGAGGAGAGGAATGAGTAGGTCAAAGACCGAATACATGAGTGTGAATGAAAGGGAGGAAAGCAGAGTGGTTAGGATGCAGGGAGCAGGGGTAACAAAGGTGGAGGAGTTTAAAAACTTGGGATCAACAGTTCAGTGTAACGCTGAGTGTGGAAGAGCGGTGAAGAAGAGAGTGCAGGCAGGTTGGAATGCGTGGAGAAGAGTGGCTAGAGTGATTTGTGACAGACGGGTACCAGCAAGAGTAAAAGGGAAGGTTTACAGGACAGTAGTGAGACCAGCTATGCTGTATGAGTTGGAGACAGTAGCACTGATGAAAATACAGGAGGCAGAGCATTTTGATTCAAACAGTGTATAAAAATGAATGCGAAGTTTTAAAACAGTAGGAAAACAAATAGTGAATATTCCAATAATAAGTAAAATATTAATGTAACCACTAATGTAACTGGCACAATGGAAGTCTTCAAAATAAAACAACGAAGGTTATAAATCATTTTAAACAGGATAGCATTGCAAAGATAAAGACCCAGTCATTATCTTCCCTAGGAAGTGTATTAACTTTTCACCTTTAATCCTCTGTTCACTTTTAACTGTTCACTCAGCAATATTGATTTATTTTTTTTTGTTGTTGTTGATCCATTGTAATTCGGTGGTGGTTTTGCGTTGTGCCGATCCATAGGAGACTCAAAGCTTTTCATTTCCATTCAAGCTTGGTTTAGGATTTAGCCATGTGTTTTCAAAATAGCATTCCAATCACTTAGCAAATCAGCTAATCCCTTGGCGGACCAGTGTATTGCATAATGAAGCCTATTAGAGTTGTGCTTTGCTGTTGTTGGAACTTCATTGTTGAAAGCCTTTAACCTTTGTCCTCTGCCATAGGCAGCAGGCGAAAAAGCAGGTTTGGCTCAATATCTAAGAGTAGGGGGGTACGTTGCTACGGTAGTAAAATTAGAACTTATTGCAATGATCGATGTGGTTGCCAAGTCTTCTGGCAGTGCTCTCTCATTTCACTCCACCACCATGTGCTTTCATACACAGCAGTGGGCTGCTCTGTGACATTGTTCTTAAAAGTGGGGCAGGCGGTCTTGCTGGAGTGCAGTAGTGCAGTTTAGGTGGATCTGAACTTTCCGTGCGGCATAACAGTAACACTTGATGTACTTCTTGGAAAGTGCCATTCCAAGAGTATTTCTGACTGATGGTCATGAGAGCTTCCACCTTTCTTCATTCCCGTTTCTTTCTAAAGTGGAGCCCTGCGCTCAAATCTTGGGCAGCATGTGGCTTTGTAAGAGCACTGCCTTGGACTTCAGAATGGACAGTACAGGGTTAGATTAACATCTACATAAGCCGTCTCCCCGTTTAGATATAGATAGTGCCTAGATATGTCCTACTTGGTTCTTCACATAAGAAGGAATGGAGTTAAGAAGGAAACCTGAAAAGCTAAGCTTCACTCTTGGCTTTTTTTTTTTTCCTGTCTTTTTTGAGACATCAATTGTGGTTCTGCAACTTGATACCTGAATAAAGAATTATGAAGGTCTTTAAAGGAATTAACGTCCACTGGGTGACTTTTCAGTTTTTTCTTTTCAAGTCACAAAGTCATCAAGGTGCAATCACAGTGAAGTATCACTATCCTGCAAAGAGCCTTTGAAAAGTGCACCGATTACCTCTGCTGTGGTGCTTTAGTAGTGACAATGGTGGATTGAGATGATTTCTTTAGATGTTGAATGTCGCCCAGAACTCATAGCAACAGATTGTACATTGACACAGCAGTTCCTAATCTGCAGAGAATGGTCAGACTTTCACCCCAGAGATGACAGCTGTCAGCAGGTTTCTGCACACTGTCATCTATTGGGATTTGGGAAGTGGACACTCGTATGGTTAATTTTTAGTAGAGAAGTGCCAGTAGGACATACACACAATACAATACAATACAATACAATACAAAATGGTGTTATAGCATTTATTTCTGGACAGAAGACTTTCCTTCAATTCAGAAAGGCACAAGTTGCCTTGTTAGGTTGGCAGATTGAACCAACAAATAGTTTAATGCTGAAATATCTTATCAGGTTGATAATCAGTAAGCAAATGTGTGTCCAATAATTGTTTCATTCTGAAGTCATCTTGGAGGTTATATGGCCAAATCTGTGTGGACTTCATATTATTTTATTTAGGTGTTTTAGCCACACCTGATGCTAACAGGTGTGTAACATTACATAGCCATGCAAACTCCATCAACAAACATTGCCATTAGAAGGGGTCCTGTGGAGCTCACTGACTTTAAATGTCTAAGAGCAACAGGAGTGCAACCGTGGAGTGGTAGAACACACAAACTCAGACTGGGATTGCAAGTGCTGATGTGTTTGGCATGTTAATATCTCCTTTCCTCTGGTGCATCTCTCCCTATAGAGTTTCAAACTACCTCTGAAAGCAACTACTTTGCTTTACTTCACTACTGCATCGGGAGCTTCATTAAACCAGTTTCCAGCATTATATGCTTCTAACTCTGTGGCAGCAATTGAGAGGAGACGTCTACTCTATAGTAATTAGCCAATGACCCTAATGATTTGATGACAAATCGACAATAGACAAAGCTAACAAGCATGCAGCGTGTTGACCGTATGTTCAAGTCAGGCCTATACATCAGTTGTTATCCCCTTCCTAGAACAGTAACTAGTACATCTGAACTGAAGGTTTCCTTTAGATTAAGGACCGGTATATCTTTATTTGCAGATAATCCGTGATTTACTACTGAGGTGTAGATAGGAATCAGAAGAACACAAGTACATATAGACCCAAAGGTTAGGTAAGATTGTGCAAGGATCGTAAACATGCTTTTAAACCCTAAATCATTTACCAAAATCTTGTGCTACCTCAGATACACGTAGGTCTGGTTTCAGGCCTCCTGGTACAATTTAGAGAAGTCATGTGAGATTCCTGGGTAGGTGAGTGAGGAGAAAAAAAATGTGCATGTGTAGTAGATGCAGCTCTGGTTCTGGTGGAAGCCCCTTAAATCTGTTCAACTCAAAACCGCATGCAAAGCTTGTTGACCAGACTTTTATCAGGAAACCGATGTGTGTGACTGATTGGTGGAACAGGTTCCGCAGTCATCTGGTTTCAGGGGAAAGTTCAATAACACACATAGGGCTTAGAATTCATGTGGAAGCCCAGGCCTCTTATCAGTGGTATATTAGAATAACAATTACTGAGAGAGCTGGGCACTGCTTGGTTTGTCACATTCCTTATTTCTTTTTTTGTTTGTTTCTTTTTCTTTTTTTTTTTAATTCTCTTTCCTCCAAACTTGACCTCAAATTCTTACTGCCAGGTTGAAAGTCATTTACCGCCTTCCCTCTACGTTTAATATAAGAGTGGGAGTGTGCAGCACCGAAGAGAAGACACGAATATGTAGAAATGGATAATACAATGGGACTTTCTTGTACAGGCTACAGGCAACTTGGGTGTGTTTGAGTAAATGTTCTGATCATTCTTGCGCTGCTGACGGAAATAACACAGATTTTTAGAAACCCACAAACAAACACATCTATAACTGTATAAAGGTTTTTTTTTGTTTTTTAAACTTGCTATACCTCAAACCTCTTTCAGAAAAGGCCCACCTACTCTCTCTCTACACACACACACTCTCTCTCTCTCTCTCTCTCTCTCTCTCTCTCTCTCTCTCTCTCTCTCTTAATCTTCTTTGACCTTTTGTTACCTTTTCTGTTATCTCCACATACTGTTTTTCCCCGTCAAGTACACCCATAAACTAGTGTGCACGCTCTCCTTCTCTGTGCCCTTTCTGTTTTCCCCTCTCTCTCTCTCTCTCTCTCTCTCTCTCTCTCGTGCCTCCTCACTTGCTTGCTCACCTCCTCCCTTCTCTCTCTCTCGCTTTCAGTCATTAGAAACGCACCCCAGTGTCTTGCTGGTCTTAATCTTCATTAAGGCCGGGGAGTAGACCATGTGTCAACCCGCCGCTTACAGGAAGCCTGGCTAAAGCCCACACTGGATAATTAATAAAGCTTTCCCGGCCCTTGGCCGAGGAGACATAGATTTGAATAGTAATTACATGTTTGTATCCCTGTGATTTCTAATTATTTCCTCCTTTTTGGTGGGTAATAAATAAATTCTAATGACTTTGGAGAGCAGGCGTGGTAATTATTCTGCCTCCCCTGCGGGTACATACACTTGCAGCACTTATGCTCTATGTACTGGAAGGCTGGTTATTTGTGTGTGTGCACATGTGTGTGTGTGTGTGTGTGAGAGAGAGAGAGAGAGAGAGAGTTCCAAATCCTTGCAGCTGTCGCATTAGGCAGTTCAAAACAGGTAAGCTGCTCTTATGGGTTCCCTCTGATGGAGATCGATGGTAGTACATCCTTTGACAACAGAATGGATGGATGATCATTTTGCTCATCTCCTCTCAGATTGGTGAGAGTGAGTCATCATTGGGGACATAAAAAAAAAACCCTCAAACTGAGGGGGCTTATCTACTCCTGCATTCAATCTACCTCCCACATTTTCCCCTCCACTTCTCACACTGCAGCTGTGTTCAAAAGCAGCCAAAATGGCCACTCAGTTTGAGCCAAAATGGCAGCCTGATGTACCTCTCTTTATGTTGGAGTTGAGCATGGCTACTTCCTGCTTCCAGCTTTTCTCTCTCTTTTTTTTTTTTTTTTGACTTTGACTTTGTTTTTCATACTCTCTAACATTACCTTCCCCTCCCTCTCTTTCTCTGTCTCTCTGTCTGTCTTTGTCTATCTCACACTCTATTCTTCCTTTCTTTCCTTCTCTCTCTCTCTCTCTCTCTCTCTCTCTGTGTGTGTGTGTTTGGCGGGCTGCTCACTCTTGACCTTATCTGCAGCACACAGGCCGAAACAGGCACCCCTAGATTCCCTCTGCCATCAATGTTAAATGGACTCCACCAGCCCCTTTCATCCTGAAAGCCCAACAACAAGAGCCAGGTTGTTTTATTTTTTAAATACACTGTTTAATGGCTTGAGTAGGTTAGTTAAAGGAATATGAACCCTCAGTGCCCTGGCCACCTGGACTTTGCTTTTGATATAGAGTCTACTGTGTTATATTGCCTTAATATTTACACTCCAGCTATTATTCCAAATGCTTTCAACCAATCAGAGTCATTTGTATGTTAGTCACAGTAATAAAGAATGCAGACTTCAACTAAAAAAATTTGTCACTGAAAAAACTGGCTCTTTTAACAAAAGCTCAAAAGCTTTTGTATAATCTACCACTGGGACCGGAAAGCAAGTTCCTCTTGCAGCATTAGTAGCACCATTACTCAAAATCTGTATTTCGGTCTGATTCTCTCCCTATGCAGACATGCATCTCTGGTCTCTAGAGGGAGAACCCAGCCTGTGGAGATTTATACAGCTTTAACACCATCTTTACAGGTAATGGAAGACCACTAAAGCGAGACTGCTAATAGTCTCTCTACGGGCCACATTGCTGCCTACCCCCACTTCCTCCCCAGTGATGGATTGACACCATTTGTCACCTCTCTCTATAAATCCGCCCTTGCTGACTCTCTGTCTTTTTAACAGAGTTGGTTAAATCCTAGACAGTTGTGCTAAGCTGTGTTTTAAGATACAGGCATAACCACTTATACCCCTCCATTGAGCCTTAAAAGGTGATGAATATCTAACAATAAGCTTTTCAGGTGACTAAATGCCTCAGCAAGCCCAAGCTTTTGTAAAGTTACTGTGCTCTCAAGGTGAGAGGGTACCCCTTTTGCAGTGGCTTATTATAAGGATTCCTTTTTTTTATTACTAAGGTTGAGAATGAAACTTTTAAAAGAGAGGAGATTGGATGTGCACTAATGTTTCAGGATCTGAAGTCCAAATCTTTCCAACATTTTTGCTGTTGCAGCTCTGCATATTAAAGAGTTTTATTATTTTGTAACGGGCAGCGGTGGCCTAGCGGTTAGGGCCTTGGCCACGTGATCGGAGGATCGGGGGTTCGAACCCCTTCCCAATAGGTTGCCCTGAGGTACTGTTGAGCGAGGTGCCGTCCCTGTCACGCTCCTCCCTGTGATGGGCTGGCGACCTGTCCAGGGTGTGTCCCCCGTCCTTCGCCCTGTGTGCGCTGGGTTGGACTCCAGCATGCCCCCGCGACCCCGTTTGGGACAAGCGGCAGAAAATGGATGGATGAATGGGTTATTTTGTAACTTGTATATTGGAAAATGTGGGTATAAATTAAGGGTCAGTTTCACTGGGCTTTGCTTTTCTTTCTCCTGTTGCTAGACAACTCGTTGCCTGCCATGCAGCCACTTTTTTTCAGGAGATTTTTCACTTCAAGTTTTTAGCCTTTTTTATCTTTGTAACCAAACCATATTGAACAGAAGACAGCATCTGTTTTTATCTCCTGAAAAATGATGCATCACTGTAAATGAGGTTTGCTAGGTACTCGGGGCGAATGTTTTTATATTACTCCATAATTCCCTTAAGATGCCTCCAAATTAGGCCTGTGTTTTGGAGCTGCTGGAGTGCGTACAGGCAAGTGCTTCTGGTAAATGATGTAAGGAAACTAATGACTTACCAGAATACTGTACTACATTAGCCACTTACCTGGCTTAATTGCACTCAGAAGTTGTGTTTACCCTGCTTGACGTTTGGGCCTTGGGGCATCATTTCCAGTGGAGCAAAAAATTGTATCTAATATACACATCACCGTTTTCTTCCTGTGCAGTATGTCTCAGCAAATGGTATAACCTTCACCATTTTGAAAGACACCATTTTGGTGATGACCAGTTGAACTTTCTTAAAACCCTTAGTAGAGTAGTTTAAACCAAACCCCAATGTTGCTGTGTATGAAAGGCTATTGGTCACATTAAGGACATCATGCTAGTCGGGGGTTTCTGACTCCATTGTATTGTTTTTAGTCAGGATTCTCATTTCATCTCCATAGACTATTCAGCTGACTTTCCTCCAACTTTCCTTCCCATTTTTATAACCAAATTTGTTATATATAATCCTATTAGGCTATGGAATATTCATAGTCGTTTCTATATTAGAAATATTTAGTAGGTAGTATTTTGTGTAAAAAAACAACAAAGAAGTAGATATTGTGAACAAAATTATATATCCTGGTATGAATAGACTCGTTTCTTTTACACATATGATTTTTGCATGGAAACCTGTGTGGGGAAGAGAATCACCCTTAAGCCATTTACGTAAGACGTTAATGCTGTCGTGAGTAGAACATATTAACATGTTGCCTGATGTGCGTTCATCATTGAAACACAGAGAAGGCTGCACTAGATGCAAACCCCCTGCTTTCTCCTTCCCCAATGTCAAGAGGAGCAGAAGATTAGACATTCGTATGCACCACGGCAGTACTTCAGTTCCGCACAGGTCAGTCTGTAGGGGAGGAACCGTTCTGGTTCATGACACATTAATGCCCTCCTGCGCTCCGTGTACGGCCTTAGCACTACATCTATCTCCCACAACTCCCCCTGCCGCGTCCATCTGCCTCACCGTCCGCTCCGTGTTTGCCTGGCCCAACCCTTTTTGACATCAAATAGTTGTGGGTTCCGTTCCACTTGACAGGGGCCGGCAGGGAAGACGTCCAAGAGGGCCAGCACCAACGGGAGAGCGGGCCTTGCTCCAGGATCATTAGCCAGCATCCAGCACCCAGCCCATTAAAACCTGCAATGATTTATGGGGCTTCACCTGCGCTCCCAAATGAATATTAAACATTTCACCATTGACGCACGATGCCCATGTATAGCTATCCTGTTGGTGCTTTCTATGGATTTTGTGCTATTAGTTAAAAAGATCAATGTGAATGCACTGTAAGAGTGAAACCTTTAAGGAACCACAAGTGGTTGTTTTTGGCTGCTCTGTAGGTGATGGCGACAGCTTTTTCCTGATATTTTGTTATGTTGGGTAGTTTGGCTGTGACATGGCTTGTTTTGTTTTCTTTTTTTCTTTTTTCTTTTCTTTTTTTTTGGCATGCATATTATTTATTTATTTTGCATGGCAAAATGTTTCATTTCTAATTATTTAAATAAATGAAGCATCATTGCTCATATAACAATACACAGTGCGATGCTGATTCAGTGACATGAATCTTCTTGGTATTTGATGCACAAGGTTATTTTTCCTAATGACGGTGGGGTGTGTCCAATCTTCTTGGAAGTTGGCAGGTGAAGAGTGACATCGGATTGTTTTTTGTGTATATATGTGTATGTATACAGAAAAGGGATAGAGAGAGAGGCAGAGAGAGAAAGGTTCATCTTACACCTATGGGTATTTTATGCATGTAGTTGTCATGGCAACAGAGCCCAGCAAAGTCGTTTGAGGAAGTAGTTACAAAGTTTGTGGCTTTCATACCATATTTTATACTTGGAAAAGTGAACCTGGTTCACCCTCACTTGATTGTCCTCCGAGGGACAGACAGCTGTAACCCAACGCCCATCACTTTTGTAATATGAACATGTCAAGAAAATTAAAGGGAAAAGATTTAGAAACAGCTATGAGATGTCAAGCTGTGGAACCCTCTGGGAGCCAAACGGGGCTGATAGCTTCTGGAAATAATCTCACAGTTAGATGAGCATGCTTGTGAAGGGAGGGTAAAAAATGAAAATTGAGTCTTATGCCTGAGACTTTGTCAGGAACTCTTTTTTGAAAATGTATGGATCTTCTTCCTGACAAATGCACGCATAAAATCAGTGATGCTGTACATGGAAACATAAGCTTGAGCCACTGAATTCATGCCAATGCTTTCATTTAGTCAGAAATTAATATAGCACATCATTACTCAGTACTACAAGGAACACTGTTGCAGTTTCCTCCTCCACATCATAAATCTAAAGCTTTAATAATGTGCAGATGATCCTGTGTGTTACTGAGCGACTAAAGTTCTTTCTTGCATTTTCTAGAATTCTCCCCTGTTTAGTCTTGTCCAGTTTAACTGTCCTGGAGGGTGAAGTCTCTGGTTGCAGGCCTAACTATTAGGTCATGCCCGCATTTGAATGTGGCTGATATTAAAAATACGCTCAGAAGCGCTCAATGTAATGGACTGCTGCCTAATTAAATAATATTAATTATCAACGCTAATTCATGTTGTGATGTCCGGTTCTAGTTCCAGTTTTGTATTTCTACCTTACCACCTTTACTGGCATTTTTTAGATATAGATTTAGTTTTCTGTGTATTGAATAGGAAAAAAAAAAACCTCTGCTTGAATGTTTCCAAAGCACTGCAAAGTACATTTTAACAGGATGTATTATACAGATGCTTATAAAACTTGAAAAATCACTGCTTTGAAGGTTGAATAAACACAGTTTGTTTTCCGACTTTTGGCCTGTAGTGTACATGCACACTCAAATGCCTGTGTGCACATGTGAAATGAACATAAATAATACATGCTTTGCTCTTGTCTGACCGCAAAGGCTCTGTGAAACGCTCCCCCTCCGTCTCTCTCTGTTGCTCTCGCTCTCTCTCTCTATCTCTCTGTCACAATCACTCTCTCACTTTTGCCTGTAAGTCTTTCTCCTTTCTGTTGAGTCAGTCGTGTTAAACTCTCAGGGAGAGATGCTCTTTCCTTGTAGGAGCAAGCACAGCTGCCGAGGAAAATTTCCTCTCTACATGGACATAGCTGCCTTCTTTTCTCTGAACCCCTTTAAAATTCATTGGGTAAGGCAAGGGGAGCATTAGACTGGTAGAATGCAGAGGAACAAGAGATGCACATGAACAGCACAAAAGGGGCAGCGAGAGAGAGAAAGAGAGTGTGTGTGTGTGTGTGTGTATGTATGTATGCATGTATGTTTGTGTGGAGAGAGAGAGAGCTAGAGAGATATATTAGTACTCTTACAAAGGAAAATGTAATACTTTCACTCAGTTTTACTCATGACCATTTTCACTTCTTTACATGTTCTTACTTTTCCCACTAAATCCTAACAGAGAGGCTGAAGGCTCACATATGCTTCCTCCAAGTCATGTTAAGCCTCATATCACTTGACTAACATGACATCAGTGGAAAACCTTAAATGTGCTTGGGGATTTGTCAGTGTTATATATGAAGAGTGTGCTCTTAGATAGTCAAACATGTTTATTTTGTTTGTCTGAGAAGTAAAGACACAAACAGATTCTATATGCCGATTGCTGAGGTGTTCACTACGGCCAATTTTTATTTACACTCACATTCGAAGAAGAGTCTGAATTTGTTAGAAGAGTTTGATAAGGGCCATAGCCTTTAGTTTTAAGAAACCATTATCAAATTCTTTAGAACAGATGCTGGTAGGGTGCAATGCTTCGGGTGCTTTACTTTAGACTGTGTTTCATAGATAAAACTGTGGCTTTGTTTTAGTTTTTTTTTGTTTTTTTTTCATGTTTCAAACACTTTGGTACGTTTTATTTGCTTGAAAGTATTTTACTTCAGCAATTGCAGCTTTGGTTTTTTTTTTTTAGTTTTTCTCCTGGCATTGTTCTATTTATTTCATTGTTGTGGTTGGAAAGGCCCATTCCTTCTTGTCAGGAGAAGAGAAAAGGAAGAAAATAGAATTGTCTTTGTCAATCCGAAGGTCTGAATATTACAGTCCATATCAGATTCTACGGCCTGAACAAAGGAACAATAGAATCAAATTATGTTGACACTCAGCATTCAGATAGACACACGTATAGCTTTCCAGCTACTCCCACTTGCAGTAATAGCTCAACAGCTTTAGAAGTCTCATTATATTGCAGGGACACATCTGTTTCACTCACTGAACAAAGTATGTATAGAAGGCTTTCATTTTTTTGGCTCCTCTTCACAGAAGAACTCCTTTTAGTCATATTTTCTGTTTAACACTTTCATCAGCAGGGTCTGCAAAAATGTTATCAAAAAAATAGGACATAGCCTCTTAGATATAATATATATATATATAAGTGTACATCTCAGCTACGATGCTTTATGTCTTTTTAACATTTTTAGTATTAAACAGGATGATCTAGTCTTGTTGCCCAGCAGTAATTATCCAGATGCATGGAAGGATTAAAATCCTTTTGAAATTAATAATAAAAAAAAAAACAGCTTGTAGGTGTGTGTGTGTCAATAGGCTAGGTTCCAGGAAAAATATGTTTTATATATATATTTATATATGCCCTTTTTTCATTAAGTAGGTGAAGAAATGTAAAAAAAAAAGCAATTATATCGGATGTTCTTGATATTTAGGACTGATTTGTGTCCATAGCTACCAGCTAATAGTTCCATTCGCACATCGCAACACATCTGGCTCCTCACAAACCCTAACATTTAATTTATTCAGAATTTTATTTACCC
Organism: Hepsetus odoe; assembly: GCA_017165825.1. Classification (NCBI taxonomy): domain Eukaryota; kingdom Metazoa; phylum Chordata; class Actinopteri; order Characiformes; family Hepsetidae; genus Hepsetus; species Hepsetus odoe. Next base: position 18,946,665 of record CM029379.1, on the reverse strand, counting down.
TAACTGACTACTTGGCTGTACTGAGGAACTTGATTGTGTTATTTGTGTTGTCAGTAGGAATTTACTGCCATGTTAAATATTAACTGGCATAACAATTGAAAAAAAGATAAATACCTCTAAACAGCTATAAAAGACCAGCAAATGACCAGAGATGTTAGTCCTTGACAGAATGGAGTTTAAATAGTAATGTCCCGTATCCAACGTGACATGTTCCAGAAAGATCTGAAAGCATTTTAGGGATTCTACTGATGAATCTCATCATCCTAATGAATAGTTCTTTGAAAAATGTGAATGTGTGAAGTAAAATGATTTGCCTTTGCCCTGCAAAACGTATTCAACTTCATATTCCCCTCCACATTTGAAACTTTACTATTCCTTTGCTCTAACCAGCAATCTGGCATAGGCCTGCCGTCAGATTTGGCCGAGCTGTAGGGTAAACATTCCCAGGGACCCCAAGGGCCCCTGATATTATGTTGATTATCAGAGGTGTTAGACAAGACTTAAAACAATCTCAAAAGCTATTTTTTTTTTTTTTGATGAACAGTATGGTGCAAAGAATTAGTTATATTTGTTGATTTCTTTTTTTGTTCGCTTAGCCAACATCTTCAAGTCCAATGGCCTCAGAATTAAATTCACAGCCAGCTGTTCTCTGACCATTTTGCGTAACACCATTGTAAATTATAAAGCTCTGATCCCTATGCTTTTACCTTATTTTATCTCCCCCCTCCCCCACCCAATTAAATTTTCGGTCAATTTACAGGTGGCCGGGAAATCAGTAGGCAGCAAATTCGCCGCAACATACGGACCAATTTTCTCTCTTGCTTTGTGGAATGAAAAAAGACAGCCAAGAAATAAACAAGCCGATGCGTGTGGGTGGCCATCCGCCTCCTAATGCACCTCTCTGTTCAACTTCTACTAGATGGCCACAGACCATCCTCCCCACCCCCACTCTGCCAGCAGTACTTAATAATCCCTCAAACTTCAGTGTGTGGCTTCTGTTTATCTGTGTGTCTGCCATTAGTTCAGTCTGCATGGTAATGTTCTCAGAGTGCCTTTACCCGTTGTAAGTATCCTTTTTTCACCCTTTTGGAGTATAAATCCCGGGCTTCAGGACAATTTGACTGATTGTTTGTAATCACTGGTTATAATGAATTATAATGTATATAATGAATGAACCATCAGGATCAGTATCTTAAACCTAAATCTGTTTTTGAAAACATTCTAAAAACATTCTAAAATGTTTCAAATGGTCAAATATGAGCTCAGCCATAAATAGCCGTAGCCATATATTGTCAAACATGATCATTGCATGCATTACCTTCTTTTGTAGTAACTCCTAAGTTGTTTAAATTTAGATTTTCTTTAATGGAATACATTTGTTGCATTCAACCATAACTTCCTGTTAATGAACATTGTTTGCGGGAAGTGTTTGTTTATGGATAGTGTTTGTAAAAATGGGGTTGCTGTGGTTTATTGTGTGTTTTTTGTTTTTTTTTTCTGGTAATTTTATAAAAACAATTAGCCTATATCACCTCTAAACTGAGGTGAATTTTCACACATTTCTTTAGTGTAGCTTTCTAAAATCCATGCAGTTCCTTTCGCTGTCTTCACAGAGGGATGTCACCGTGCATCTGAGTTCTTCTTTTTCCACCGCAACCCCTTACCACCCCAGAGCTTTTCAATGTGGGTATCATGAAGGTGTGGCTGTAGTTGGGAGAAACTTTCCTGGTAGTTTTTATGTGTCACAATGGAGACCCTTCTGCTCTCTATTTTCTGGCATGCTAAAGAGTGGAGTGATCGAGAGGAGATGGAGGATGAGGATGAAGAGGCTGAAAGACGGAGGCCTGGGGCCTTTCTCCCAGTGCTGACTCATTCACTGTTTAGAGATAACCACTAATGAGTTGTGAAGTGATGGGCAGTGACTAAACCAGCCTTCCCTTCTGTGTGCCTGGCAGGCACCGAATCACCGCTTCGCTTTCGGACACACACACACACACACACACACACACACACACACACACACACACACACACACACACACACAATAGTTTCTTTTGCTTTGTCCTACCCCAGGCCAAGCACTTTCCATTTGCTTTGGACTTCAGTGGGGAAGCTGACTATGGCATTGTTTTTGCCATTCACCGAAATGTCACATCAAGTAAGCCTGTAGCCTAAATGCCGCCCGCGGATCATCCTCCGATCACTGTAACTTTTTTATTCCTCTATTTATTCTCCCCCTCGCTGTGCTTCACACAGCCTCGGGAGTTTGGAACATCACAGGGCTCTTCCTTAGCTAGGTTTTGCCTCCAACTTGGTGGATTGTGCGAAAAAGGTGTGTAGACAGATGAATAAATGGAAGAATGTGGAATGAGAAGTGTTTAAGGAACAACTGGACTTGTAAGCCATTTGTTTTGGAAAGTGTTAGCATGGGTCAAAATAAGTGGATCGATTTAGGATGAGCAACACATGGAGACCTTTTAAGAAATTTCAAGACCATAAGATCACATATGCACACACACAAGCACAGCTACCCTGTGAGCTCATACTGATGAATTTCTTCTCTCCCTCTCACTAGTAGTGGCATAAAAAAAAAAGAATCAGTGCAAGTGGCCATTTAACTGCATGATTTCACAATTTTATTCTAATCACTTTCGTCATTTAATCACTTACTTCAGTCATACTAACAGACCACTGACTCATGGTCACATTTCTTCTGAAGTGGAACACATCTACCCCAAAATTCAGGGAAGGATAAGGGCGTGTAGTCAGAAAAGAAGAAAATGGAAATGAACCATGCCAAACTATTCTAAGTATGATTCTGTTCTACTTTTTTCGAATCGCAAGAATATTTCAGGAGAGATAAAATTAATCCTTTTCAGTTGAACTACAAAAAGATTGGTTGTGAAGTAAGAGAATTGCAGTCATACAGTGAAGTGAGGTGAAACTGACTATGTTGAACCGCAACAAAATGCAACCTCTGCTTTTCACCCACACGCGGCTGCAGGGGGCAGCTATTTAAAGCGCTCGGGGAGCAGTGCTCAAGGGTACCTCAGGGCAACCTACTGGTCTGGGATTTGAACACACAACCTTCTGATCCTGGGGCTTAGTCCTTAAACCCTAGGTTACTGCTGCCCCACAAGTACAGACCCTATACTACATGTAGAGAAAACTCAAAAGTCACACAGTATAACATTTATGTAAATTTGCCATTTTGGCAGGAACGAAACTGTAATAAAACCTGAAGTAGAGCAGAGCAGCGCCACTCTATAGCCAACAACCTTCTTTCAGCATGTTTATCATCACTTCCTCTGGTTCTCAGGTGTCCATTAACATGGAGGCGGTACTGTGATGAATGATGTGTCCTCCAGCGCATCAGTGTGCTCTCGGTGGGCTTCTCTGAATGGGCCTCTACGGCCTCCTTGCTAGGTCACTAGTGCCAGATAGCTCTACTGAAATCCAGCTGCTGCTTCTGCCTGCAACTAGAGCACAGGGAGCTACAGCTTCATTAATCATCTCTGCGTCTTTGTGTACGAGTGTGTGCTTGCCTCTTCCATGTAGTTAGAAATTCTTCCATGCCCTGGCATTAATAATGTGAAGCAGTTAGACTGGGGCTATTTAATTATTCATAAGCACATATAGAAGATGAGGAATAGTTTTTTTTTTGTTTTTTAATGCTTAAATGTCAGTGAACCTGTTCTTAAAGCGAATCCTTGAGTGAAAATTCAGATTCACACATTTGCCTTTAATCTGTAAGTAGCCCATCAGCTAAAATGCAGAGGCTACTACTGCTGCTTTATGTTATGTGACATAATTTTGATCTTAAAAGTACATTTGGGTGAATGTGGCTTTCTCACACTCCATCTAGTGTTTTAAACCATCTTCCAGTCTTGACTAAATGTATATGCATCATCAGGAAAACAACATTAAACCAGTGTGAAAATGTTGACTAACCTCATTCTTTAAAACTGTCCACACTGGATGCCTCAAAGAATAATATTTTCGCCAAATGTTTTGTGAGAAACCGCCAAAATGAAAGTTTCCAAATTTTTAATAATTAATATTGTTAATCACTGGTTGTTTGGATTTTGTATTTCAGACAGTGTTGTTACGCAATGAAGAACTCAAATTTTTAGAGAGAGAGAGAGTGTGTGTGTGTGTGTGTGTGTGTGTGTGTGGCCAGTGAGATTGTAGGTGAGAGTAAAGGAGTAGCCATCGATCGAGGAGGCAGTCAAATGGAAAAGAGTTCTTCAGTCAATGGATTGCAGCACATACTTCACAGCCAGGGAAAGGGAGGGAGAGAAGGAGGGAGGAAGAAAATAACACAAAGTTTGAAACCTCCAACCCAGATTCAAAGGTTGCACCTGCTCCCCTTGCTATAAAACTTTTTTTTTTTTTGTGCTTTTCTGTATGAGAAATGCACCATGAACTATGTTTTAGTAAAAAAGCTAAAGCGTCCGTTGTATTTCCTCCTCTAACGAAAGATAAATAACTTGCCCCTTGGATCTGTGTAGCCGGTGTAGGGCTTAAACCATGCATTATAAAATGACTTATCTAGCAGCCTGATCATCCCCATTATTAAAGCGCCAAACCAACACATTCATATAGGAGTTGGCAAAGTGATATGTTATCAGTGTGATAAATTATGTTGGAGTAAGCTGCTGTGTGTGTGTGTGTGTGTGTGTGTGTGTGTGTGTGTGTGTGTGTTTGTGTATATGTATGTATGTATGTATATTAAATGAAAACATTAATTATTCACTTTTTGGCACACAAGCTATTGCTAAACAGAATTGGACAGTGAGTTTAGGGCATTTCCTGTACTCCTGACATTTTCTTCAAGCGCATTAGGCCTCATTAGCTTAATCTATTGCATGATCTGCCTCCATGGCACAAACCTGTTAGGCTGACGTTTACTTCAGTAATGTCAGAGGTCATTTTATCCACTCTTTGCTCTCTGCACCCTACGGCATCAGGCTTTAAAGGAGCAGGGGCCAGATGTTGCCCTTCAAGTCAGGATGCACATTGTGACTTGCAGAGCTCCTTGCAGCGACACAATCTATCATTCCCCCATCATGGGGTCACAAGAGGCTGTGATGGAACTCAGTTGACCCGAGTTGACAGCAGTATGTATGTCTCGAACACTGGAATTTAACACAAGGCAGAGACTGATGTTTACAGGGCAGCTACAGTTTTTTACTAGAAAGTACAGTACTGTGCAAAGGTTTTAGGCAGGTGTGAAAAAATGCTCTAAACAAAGAATGCTTTCAGAAATATAAATAATGATTGTTTGTTTACTTTTATCAATTTTCAAAACGCAAAATGAGCGAACAAAAGAAAAATCTAAATCAAATCAATATTTGGTGTTACTACCTTTTGCCTTCAAACCAGCATCAGTTCTTCTAGGTACACTTGCACAAAGTCAGGGATTTTGTAGGATTATAGTCGGTGTCTGATCAACCAGTTTTACCAAACAGGTGCTGAGGATCGTCAATGTCACACGGAGGTTGAAACACAGTCATGTTTGGAACGACCGACCAGCCGAGTTCCTTCAAAAACTGTGTGCGAGTGTACCTAGAGGAATTGATGCTGTTTTGAAGGCAAAGGGTGGTCACACCAAATATTGATTTGATTTAGATTTCTCTTTTGTCCATTCACTGCATTTTGTTGATTGTTGAAAATAAATGATGAACACTTCCATTCCTGAAAGCATTCTTTGTTCACAGCATTTTTTCACACCTGCCTAAAACTTTTGCACAGTACTGTACAGTTTTGTATTAGGAAAAGAATAAACCATACTTTTTTGTCTTCGCAGCAGGAGAGACTCTTTTGATAGATTAGCTTTCACGTGAGTCATTGACCAGACAATATATTCTTTTATTCAGATGAATTCAGAACAATAACATTGCACTCCATTAGCTTTCTGAGGCAGTAGTACAGCTGTTCTACTGTAGAAGTTAGAGGTTTTGGTGAATCTGACCAGGCTAATGTGCAGATCAAGAAAACTGCAAGGTCCAGTTATTTAAATAATTGATTTATTTATTTTTTTTCTCCACAAAACTCTTCATGCTAACCAAACTGTCAACCCTGGTTTGTAGAGCAGGATTTTCCATTTTTCCATGCTATTGCTGTAAGCATGTCCTGAAAATATTCTGGCCCAAATAGAGCACAAAGATCAGAGAGAACACCAATAGAACAGACAGAATAGCTGGTTTTCGATGAGGAAATCATTGACCGAGGGTCCTGACTTGCATTGCCACTACAAGCAACTTGAAGAAACATTATCTGCTCTTTCAGAAAATGGATCCACTAAAGTCCTGTTCCTCCTGCTTGACCCTTCTCTTCCTGAGCTGGCATCCAGCTCCTGAATAACAATGATCCATAACCTCCACACTCGTTGAAAAGAGTTGTTTCCATGCAGTTCGTATAGAGCATGGTGCCCTTTCAGAACTGTTTTTTTTTTTTTTTTTTTTTAAACTCTTCTCGTCTTTCCAGTTCAGATTTGAGTCAAGTGGCCTTTGGAGTTGCTCATGTTCGTTGTATTCCAGCTGTGACTATTCAGGATTTAGTTCAGATGAAGCATTTGACTTATCCTGACTTTTCACAGGTTCTGCTTTCTTGTGATGGCCCCCTGGCTCATGCAGACATTGAGTCAAGTCACAGTTTCAGATGCTGTTTCAGATCATTAGTGTATTACTTGATATGGAATGATGATCTCTATGACTTAGCTTGTGATTTTGATTTAAAACCACTGTCTGGCATAGTGGAAAACGTAGATGGCTAAGTTATAAAGGTATTTTGGAAAGAAGCAAACAGTCCAGTTGGTGTGTTGGAGGCAGGAAAAAGAAATGACTTATTAGTGCTTAACCAAAGTGATTCATGGAAGGACAAATCATAAACTGACGACAGGGTCAAGATTTATTATTGCATTTGCGGAGCAAAATCTAGCCCATCTGAACTGATTCCCACCAGAAGAGCTGTAATAAAAGTTGTGTTTAACCAAAAAAGAAGAAAAAAGTTATTCTTACGTTTATGTTGTATTTTAATGTGGACAGTATGAACCCAGGGTATTTCATATTTCGCTCGGTGATAGTGTAGTCAGAATATCATGGTTTTATATCACTTTAATCCTTTCATGCTTTTTGCAAATACGTGGCTGAGTTCACTTTTGTAACCATCAACTAAAATCTGCCACCCATTTGTATGCTTTGACAGACCATGTCACAGCAATGTTCTGGGCTTCTAACTGCTGCCCTCTCCTGTATTTCTTTTCCACATGGAGAGAGGGAGATAAAACAGCAAGATGAATGTGCTGCTACTGAACAGGTGTTATTGACACGAAAGAGAGAGGGAGTTGAAATCTCTGCATGGCCCTGTCTTTCTCTTCCTGAGCAGACTGAAACACAGCACTGTTTGCTCAAATGTTCTTACTTTTTTGTCTCCCTGCTTGGCAGCTGAGATGTATGCATTTGTTTGTAGTCCAGTGGCACTTGGTGTACCATTTGTACTTGTGTTTATGTGGCAGTGACAGCATGGGGAGAGCAAGTTGTGATTCAGGATGGTTGGATTGTTTGGAACAGAGGTAGAAGGAAAGAGAACGTCTCTGCATTCATGTTACCTCTGGGGTCTCTCTTTCTCACTTGAATGTTTTTTGATGCCGAAAGTTACATTATATGGCCTGCATGAACCTTGTTATATTCAACTCGTCAAATAACTGGCAAGTGGCAGCAAAAGATATATACTTACTTAAATGATATGAATTAGCTAGAATGTTTTTCATTGAATGTAAGAAGCAAATGGCTTTATTACCCAGTGATTTCAGGACTTATGTATGTTCATTTGGGTTTAGATAGAGATTGACTATGCCATTCTGAAACTTAATCTACTTTTCCCTTTGGTCCCTTATGTTTTGGGTCATGATGCTATCATTTCTGTCTCCACACTATGGTTTTTTTTGGTAAAGTAATCTTTCTCTGATCAGTCCATAAACCATTGTTTTCCAGAAACCTTTTGGTTCATCTCTGTATCTTTTTGGTTCTCTGATTTTTACTGCTGATGAGTGTTTTGCATCTGGTGGTATGGCTTTTCATGTCTTTGGACTGTGGGAGGAAACCATTTTACAGGGAGAACCTGACCTTCTTGCTTTAATGACTGGAACAGAAAAATGAGGCCTATAGTTTTATTTTTAGCAGTGCAATGATGTGGAATCTTTTTGGTTTATAATTAAATCTGGTCTATAACTAATGTCCTTTTTATTATTAAATGTGGAAACTTTTTCCATGACAGACGGTTCTTTCCGTTCCTTAAAGTAAATTTGTATCTGCACTATTGTAACTTATCCTTCACTATTTATGAGAGATCTGAGGGTTAATAATGCACATGAACTGGAGCAGTAAAGCTGACAGTTGTACCTGGTGTGTTGTATTAATGATGAAGGACAGCAGTCCTGATGAGCGCTCAGTGGCTTGGATGTAGCCCCACCTGTCCCAGGTGGCAGTGGGGCTTTGGAGAGCATGTTGTTAAAGTAAAGTGAATTTGTTCTCGGTCTGCCAGTGAAGAAGGAGCAGGTGGTGTGTGTGCAACTCAATCAGATCACCATGCAGTCATCTACTATGAGTCCACTTCACTCTTAAAACCAAACAGACACACTTGCGCTCTCTCTCTGTCTCTCTCTGTCTCTCTCTCTCTCTCTGTCTCTCTCTCTCTCTCTCTCTCTCTCTCTCTCTCTCTCTCTCTCTCTCTCTGTCTCTCTCTCTCTCTCTGTCTCTCTCTCTCTCTGTAATTTGTGTACAAAAACACACAGCAACATCAATACTGACCCCAGCTTGGAATGAATCGCAACCTGCTAAGCTAGGCGAGCAGATGAGACAGTAGACAGTTTCTGTTTAAAAATTGTTGTGGTATCAAACCAAAGTTTAGATTTTACTGTTTGAACAAACTAAAAAATAATGTTTGTTGACTCATTGAGGTCTATTGATATCTGAGATTGAGAGCAAAAGTAGGTTATTCTTAATGCGCTCCCTTCTTGTACACTTTTTCTCTCTCTTACTTTTCCTCCCTCTATCTGCCTCATTGTTCTTTTTTTATGGTAGCTGGCATTTCCCTCTCTCCCTTCACATGCTTACAAGATAGACGCAAATGACACTAAATAACTATGCTACCATCCACCAACCGCTCAGTTTTCGGAAAGCTTCTTTATATATTCACTACCTCTCACAGCTCTATTTGTACTGGATAAACTGATACTCATTATACATGGCATTTAGCTATAGAGCCCATATGTCATTTAAGATGCATTATCTGCACTGAGTTCCCTCTTGTAACATAAATCTAAGAGTTGCTCTTAGTATACCTTCTGAAATGGTTTAACTCCAGAAAAGTGTTTGCGTAGTTGCGTGGCTTGCAACAGTGTGATCTTTTTGGAAATATTTATAATATCCAGATTTGTTCCAACAGAATCAAAGTGGTGTCATTGCAAAGCATTGAACATATTCCTCTCACTGACAGCCATGTTGAATATTGCAGGCAGCAGCCATGCATTGCTTATGTCTATGCCCTTTCACCAGACGAGGGAACATGTAAAAATATGCGGAGTGTGTAAGTGGCCGCTGAGAACAAGGGCACCCTACCAGCGGCATCTGCGCACCGCAAATCAGCCAGCAATGAAGAGTAATGAAAATGATACAGGCATCGAGACAGTCTCATAAACCGTCCAGCACAGCCACTTCCTCTCATAACAGCCAGTAAGATAAGGCTCTTGTTGCTCAAAATGGCCTGTACTTTGATGTGCAGTAAAACCTGCATGTGTGCTATACTCTGATTGTATAGAATAGCCGCATAGTTACATTGCGTATTATCAGCATCTGTTTTTCCAAAAGGACACAATGGTGTACCTCAATATGGCTGTCGATCAGATGTTTGAGTCTTTCAGTTTCACCTCTTATTTCAACAAGTAGGATAGAATTTAATCAGGCCTAGTCGTTTGCCCTTTTCCAACAAACAGATAACAGGTTTTATGTCATGCAGCTCATAAAAAAATAAGTGATTAAACCAATGTTGGTTGTTGTAATTAATTGTTTTCTCATGGCGAAGACATAATATACGATAATGTAACTTCAAAGTAAAGCATGAGTTTCACGCCATATTTATGGACCGTGTCATGAAATACTCTTACACTGTAAAGAAAAAAAAACAGGTGACAGTATTGCTGCAAATAATATACAATGGTGGTTGATATGGTCTAGTTGTTTATAACAATAATAAAAAAGAGCCTTTTATGTGAGAAATAGAGTATTTCAGTGTTCTGGAAGTACTGACTGTACTCATGATATATACAGATGAGTGTACAGCGACCTAATTTATCATTGTCACGGTGATAACATATTGCCATGTTATCCACCATGCTACTAACAAAAGCTACCAGACGCCAGGGTAGAAAATACACACGTGTCAGTCTCAGAGGAAAAGGACACCTGCTGCTTCTGTTTACCTTCTTAGCCGTGAAATAAACATTAATGAGTCATACGGTATATTTTGTGACATCATTGCTCATAAAGAAGTGATCTGTAAACAGGAAATGATTCCATAAAAAGTAATAGTCATGATATTAAGGAGATTTAAAGGTTAAGTGCCCTTCGAGAATAGCTGGAATGGACTTCTAATTTTCATACTATGTATCTTCTGGTGGGTTTCATACATAATACCCTAAGTCCTCGAAAAACACACACTCGCACACACACATTCCATCTCTCTAAAATCTCCCCATCTAGGACTGCAAACTGCTGTGGACGGCATATTCAAATTGTACAGCCATAAAACAATATCACTACCATCAATATGGTAATTCTCCGTTGCCTTGTAGCGACCGTAAAAACCTCTATTTTGTGTCAAACTTTAGAACAATAAAAGCACAAGGGCTCTAGAGTCTGCCTTCTGCTCTTAACGGGACTATTAAATGGTTGGGGCTGGTTGTAACCAAGGCCCTAGAGCTCGCCTTGAAGGTCACCTTTCTGCTTCCACGGCCTGCAGGCTTCAGAACGTTGCCCTGAGCCGTCTGCTGCCACATACTGTGCCAAACTGATCTCCCCTCTATCGTCCCCCTGACTCCATGGTGTACGAGTCATGCAGGATTTATAAAGAATAATACGTTATCTTCTTATTTATTACCATTTTTGGCATGAATAGTACATAATATCAGTCCATCACTATTCCATCTATTGTCCATTATGTAAAATGCTAGATTACAGCTTAGTCATCCAAAGTGCACATTTTAGTCATGAGGAAAAATTGCACAGAAAAGAAAAATTTCTTGGTGGATGGTGCAGCATAATTTATTTCCATATTGGTATTTATGAAGAAAATAAACATCGACAAGCCCTGATGAATTCACAGTGTGCTTTTGACTAATTTAAAAATGCAGGAATATAAATATAAATGAATGCTGCTCATGCAGTGGGCCAGCAAGAGTGAAATAAACAGGAATGCTTAAGGAGGACCCCTGCTTTTGGTGATTTTATTTTAAAAGCATTCTAGCCTGCTGCTATACAACCCGGATCTGATGACTTTGGGATATTCTTGTCGAAATCTGAATAAATCTGAATGGAGATCACTGTTTTGTAATAATATTTACACTATTTTCTACTTTCAGAATAAGATCATTCTGGACCCACTGACGTTCAGCGAGGCACGTTTCCGACCATCTCTGGAGGAGCGTCTGGAGAGCATCATCAGTGGCGCGGCTCTCATGGCCGACTCTTCGTGCACAAGGGACGACCGCCGAGAGCGCATCGTGGCCGAGTGCAACGCTGTACGCCAGGCCCTGCAAGACCTGCTCAGCGAGTACATGAACAATGTGAGTCCCCTATCCTTCCTTACACAATGGTCTCCACAAAATATTTGCACCATGAGCACGCTTACCCTTGCTTTTAAAGCTTCATGATTTTACAGTTGGTGAAATAATTTTTTGACGTCTCTCATCTATTCCTTTCATCGTATAAGGCACTCCATATGTGAAATGTCGAGAGCTGGAATAGAACTGAATGTTTTCAAGCATCTTTATTTAACAATTATTTTTTTTGCCTAATTTGAGACTGTTTATAACCTTAGTTTGTTCATGATTTTTAACGGACACTGCAGGGAGAACAAGAATAGGTCTATGGCGCATAATTAAACATTTCCAAGGCTGCTTAACGAGTGATCAGATTAAAAAGCCCACCTTTTTTGCGAGCACAATTGTGACCTGGAGATGGCTCTATCTAACAAATTGTAATTTGGCTTTATGGATTATTTTCTGTGCTAGAACTTAAGATACGGGGGCACACAATGGCAAACACGTGTGCTACATTTCTCCCGCCTTTCCTCCGTTTTGTTAACCAAGGTAAGCATTAGGGGTGGCTGAATTGAATCTTAGAGATCAATAAATACACAATGATAAATGTTTTTTCATTCTCTTTATTGATTTGTCTTTGTTTGATTTAATCACTCTATTATAAACTCTTTTGTGAAACCTGGAAACTGCCAGAATTTGCCATGACAACTAGACATTTTCCTTGACACATGCTTGCCGTGTTTTAGACGTGCGGGAGACCCTGAATCCTTTAAGCCCAAGCATGATGGGTGTCTGTTGTCTTACTAAACTCTTTTACTCAGCATTTTTGTACAGTATGACTGCCGAGGGCAAAAAAATCAAAGGCACCAAAATATCAATGATCATTGCTTGGACATTCTGACGAAGCCATAATTGGTTGAACAGCATAGAGTGACACATTAGCGGCTACAAGCAAGGGGAGCTAAGGGATGATCTGAGCAGAATGTGCTAATTTTCTAGCATCTCAGGGCTGTTATTGGCAAGCTTCAATCCAATAAAGTGGCCTGTTGCTTACGTGAAAATAGGTGACATCACCATGTACACACAGTAAACATATAAGACTGAATTTATTTTAGTGTTTGCAGCCGGCCTGTGGTGTAAGTAGCTGACGCTAATTTGTTATGTATGGGAGGCCCTTTTATGGAATACTTTCTCTTTAGTGAATAATTTACATTTGTAAATTAACATTGCATTAAGCTGGCTAAAAGAAATGCCTTTTTTATGCTATTGCAAATAAGTAATTTATAATGAATGAAGGTAACAGAGAAGTAATAATGGATGAGCTATAGCTATAGCTGGAGCATCTTAGCAATACAAAAGTAAAATCATGCTAACTGGACTGTGCTTGCTGTTGTGTAGTAGTCTGTGCAGGGAATAGTTATTGCAGTAGCGTTCGTAGATTATGAACCAGTCAAGGACAATGTCTGGTTTTGGCCAGCATCCTGAGAGTCACACCTGTTTAAAGGAGCCCAACTGCCATTCGGTTGTTTCAGTTTCTTGAACAGTATTCACAGAACGTCCATCAGAGAGTCAGTGTAATTGCTTTGCGACTGTAGGGGTCTTTGAATGACTCCTTATCTGCTTCTTTCCCATTTATTTCTCATATTTTAGTTTCGGCAAAGGTTTTGCTGACTCAGACTGAGAAGGTTTAGATTTAAGAATATGTTATCCAGTAATCCACTGTGTGTGTGTGTGTGTGTGTGTGTGTGTGCGCGTGTGTGTGTGTGTACATGCACTAGCTTCTCTTGTGGCCGTTAAGCCATTGGCAAATCTCTTCTACTATTGAACCAGGTAATATCAATAAAGAGTCTCTTGCAGTTACACCATGCAGTGATCGGGGGACTTTTCCAGGCTATAATCTAACTCACATTTCAAGTTTTTGTGCTGTCGTTCACGGACGGAAATGACTGATTATAAAATATCCCCTTAATCAGTTAAACACCTCTTTGGTAATGAAAAAAGATCTACCTACTTATCTGTGTTCACCACTCCCAGTTATATCATTCATCTGGTATCAAATCAACATTCATTCCAGAATTATTTACACACTGATTTGAAAAGTTTGTTCAAGAAGACAACCTGTTTTGGGTGTTTGAACCTGCATATTTTCACTCTCATGGTGTTATGAGTCCAGAATTTATTTTTTGGACAGGGCTGCCCCGAGTGTGATGATGTGAGTCAAAACAAATAAACGGACAAAATGATGGAGCTTCTTCCTCTTTCGTTTGAGAACAGACTCTCAGTGGCTTTGGGATACTGGCAGAAAACAGACAAACAGAATGACAATCTCTCTCTCTCTCTCGCTCTCTCACTCACTCTTTTTATTAATTCTCTCAGAATAATGTACAGCTACTGCTACGTCTCCTATACAGACAATGTGTACACATGGGCTGAAAGAATAGTCATTTATCATTTCAAAATGGCGAATTAGAGGATGTGCAACTTGTAGTTGATTAAGTTCAGTTGATTTGGGGAAATGTAACCTTATAATGCACTACTTTAGGACTGCCTGTGGAAGAACTCAACCAAATGAAATGAATACGTAAATAAGAAGTACTGTTATTCTCAATCAAATGAACAGATATGGCGCTCAAGCTCTATTGTAAACAAGTCATTCAGTACTAATTATAGTCCACATGTTATTATAAATTCATAGATTTATCAGCATTTTTATGATAGCTTTTTTATTATACAGAGATTTAAGTAAAAAAGGAAAAAACTCCTAGCTGTCTATACTTTTAAAGCTTCCACAATATGTTACTAGCAAAAAAAGAAAAAAAGATCAAGTCAGGTGATGGTTATTGTGACAAATTGTCATTGTGAAGAAAACTCATACAGCATACAGTGAACCACAATGAAATGCTTTTCTGCATTTAACCATCACACACACAGTGGAGGAGTGAGGGGCTCATACACTCACTACCCAGGGTGCAGTGGTGTCTCGCTCAGGGGTACCTCAGGGAAACCTTCTGGTCTCAGACTGGTCTGAGCCCATGACCTTTCGATTATGGGGCCTAATCACAAACCACTAAGCCACTGCTGCCCCAAAACAAAAGGGCTTAATTTTGAGTCGGTGTCAGTACCTGCAGAGCTAAGATCTTGAGATCTTGTGTCATAGGTGCTACTTAGGACTGCTGCTTTTTTAATGACTTAAAGATGTGCAGTGTTACAGTATAGCATTACAGTACAGCTTTACGTTACTGAAATGCATGTAAAAATGCAAATGTGTGTATTTTTTCTTAGATATAACAAAGACTATCTTTAACAAATTCACTATGATAGAAAGCACCCTTTGAAACTAATTTAAATTAGGTATTAAACAGAAGACTCCCAGGCTGTAAACCCAGGCTGTAAAGTTCAGAATTCTGATTCAAAGAACCCAACATCTTTACGGATCCTCTTTTTTCTGGGATATATGTGTGATTGTTATAATTAAGTTGCCAACAGGTTTTGGTTCATTTAAAAAATAATGGTATACCACTGGTTTCACAGTGTAACAGGAACAGTTACAAATTATGTAACAAACAACTGATTATGGTGGCCAGTCTGGCACATTTCATTTTAGAATTTACGCTGGAAAAACAGCCTCTAGCACAGCTCCTTGACCATTTAAACAACTGCTCACCCTATCCTCTCCAAACCGTTTGGGGCTTCCATTATCTTTGTTTGTCCTGAAGCAGCTGTTCCTTCTTCCCTCTACATAGCAGCAACTGCTGCTCAGCAAGCTCAAGATGCTTCATTAGTTTCAGGAGGTACTGTTTGGAAGCTACAGCTGTGAGACCAAGAGCAGCCTCTGGCCATCTAACCACAAGAGCAAAATAAATAAATATAAACAGACAGTCTTCATGAGGGGAAAAGATACTTTTCCTGTTTGGGAGGGTAAGGTTTAAATCTCTTTACCACATCAGGGTTCATGTGGGAGGAAAAAGAGAAATTGAAGTTTCGAAAGATTTCTGATGAATTTGCATCTTGTGTTTAAATAATCGCACTATTCTCAACAGTATATTTATTAAAGTGGAAAATGAATGCTGCTTGCAGAGTTGCTCAGCAAGAGTGAAATAGATAGGTGTCTTATCTTGTTTTTAATATTTTCACCACCTCAGTTCTCCTTTGAAGAATTCAGCATGTGTATGAATATGTAATGACCCACAGCTGTGATTGGCTGACAGCGGCCTGCATGTGGTAAGTGTGTTTTGGGAGTTGCACGGGGCTTTAAATTTTATGAGTACTGCCAGGATTTGACCCAAAGGTGAACTGAACAGTAGACACTTCAAAAAAGAAAGGCTTCTTCTGCTTGCTGGCTCATAACCAATTTGAAAGTTAAGGGGTGAGTTTCTTTAACATCTTGCCAAACGTTAATGTTGATTCTTCGAAAGCTAGTAATGATAGCGTTGCAGTAAAGCCGTTTAAAAGTTCTTATTCAAATATCTGCAGAAGTTACACCGATACCCTAAAGTGCTTTTCTCTATGACTGTAAAAGCTGAACACAAAAAAGCCTACTTTAAATTGACTTTAATCAACTATCCTTTCAGTGATGTGGAAGGGAACTTGTATTGCACTGCTTTTATTCATCAAAATAAAATAACAAATAAATGTTATCCAACAAATAACATTTTTCTTTCATCACATCATCTCTTTACACAGTCTTCACAGCTATTTTATGTTTTTAAGTCCCATTAGATCTTTTAGGAAAGCTCACACACAGAGATAAAACAATAAAAAAATAAAAAGACATACACAATATTTCCGCTGCTGGTTTGACGTTGTTTCATATAGAAAAACGCTTGACAAAACAAAGCAGCGTTTTTTTTTCACTTTAAATTCTATTGTATGACCAGCTGATTTCCCCTGTACGTCGTGCTTATATGCCTCCAAAGTGAAATGCTGGCTCTGATCTGTTGTGTGACTTCTTTTAAATGTTTGAAAGCAATAATCAAAACAGATTTTGAAAGTACAGTACTGTGCAAAAGTTTTAGGCAGGTGTGAAAAAATGCTGTAAACAAAGAACTGTTTCAGAAATGGAAGTGTTGATCATTTATTTTCATCAATCAACAAAACGGGGTGAATGAACAAAAGAGAAATCTAAATCAGATCAATATTTGGTGTGACCACCCTTTGCCTTCAAAACAGCATCAACTCTTCTAGGTACACTAGCACACAGTGTTTGAAGGAACTCGGCTGGTCGGTCGTTCCAAACGTGACTGTGCTTCAACCTCCGTGTGACATTGATGATCATCAGCACCTGTTTGGTAAAACTGGTTGATCAGACACCGACTATAATCCTACAAAATCCCCGACTTTGTGCAAGTGTACCTAGAAGAACTGATGCTGGTTTGAAGGCAAAAGGTAGTAACACCAAATATTGATTTGATTGAGATTTTTCTTTTGTTCGCTCAATTTGCATTTGGTAAATTGATAAAAATAAACAATCATTATTTATATTTCTGAAAGCATTCTTTGTTTACAGCATTTTTTTCACACCTGCCTAAAACATTTGCACAGTACTGTATGTTTAGAGAGGCTTTTTTGAAAGTGAAAGCACAACGGCAACAAAAGGCGCTTATTTTGATAAGAGTCTCGTGTCTACGGTAATGAGATCAGTGATGAGTCATCCAAGTAACGGAAATAAAATCCTTAGAAAATGGCTGATAATGGATCATTTTATGTTATACTGTCGCATCATTTGAACTTTTTTTGCGTGTGAACTCGGTGGTGATATGTATACAGCAACAGAAGGCAACTGTTCTGATTTGAAAAATATTGTATTCTAGTAGTTTGCTGCAGAAGCATAAACAGGGACATGGAAGCGTGAGTGTGTGGGATTTGAATAAGTAGAAGTCGATGATGTGTTGCTTTGTAGCTTTGCTTTTTAACACAGTTTCAATTAAATGCAGTAGATCTACTCTAAATCCTACAGTTTTCACTATTTCTAGGACACCGAATGATGCTTATTAAAAAAAATAAAGGAAAAAGTTCAAAAGCTGTATGTTTTAACATTACTTCAATGGTGTTTTTAAATATAGTTTAAGAAAACGCATAAACAATGAGCACCTCGCAATATGCTGAACTGAACTGGACCACTTGGCTAACTGTGTTACTTTGTTAGACAGCTATTTTCAACAAGAAAGCAAAAGCAACTAAAAAGATTGAATGCATTCTCATGAGGAAAATTATGCAAATGTGTTATAGCCATCATTTGCATATACAGAGACTAAATACACTTTATTTTGCGATGAATTTCAGCTTTGAAACCATAAAGAATAACATGTTTACATCATATAGATGCTCTACTGTGAAGTTACCTATTCCAATGGGTTTGTGTGATGGAGGTCTACTACGGCAGGGTCGTAAAAAGATGGACGACCCCTCTTAAGAGCTGAGGAAGGAAGTACTTTGACTTTCTGCCACTATTCACTCGAAAGTGTCACATGGGGCATTTTGTTAGCAGAACTGCCCCACATCGCAGATACAAAAAGGATGGATTTTATCCTGTGGTCCCTTAATAATAAATAAAATACTTGAGTGGCTTCATTTGGTGCTGAGGCATTATTTAAGTACGAGGAAAAAAAGGGGGTGGGTTATTACTTTATTGAAAAGTATGAAAATGGCTCTAACGCTGGATTGTCTCAGATAGGTTTTCATGGTTGTGAACAGCTTTCTATTCCTGCAGACATCAGTAAGCTGTCTGAATATTGTTTACCTATTCCACCGCACTTCTGACAACACACACACGCAAGCAAACACTTGGAGTGAAGTTTCTCCACTTGTTCCCTGGAGCTATTCCTTCCCCAAATCTAAGCTTTGTGGCACGGGCACAAGGTTAATCAATGTTGCGGGCAGTGATAAATTAAGTCCGAGTGACAAGCGAATGTCCATACCTGTCTGGCCGGGTGGTGACCGGTGATTGGTGACCGAGGCCCCAGCTCCCAGGCTGCTGCTGAATCATCGGGATTGGCTGATTTAGTTACTGCCGCCTGGACGTGCTGATCTATCAATCGACCAGGGCCGGTAATGCATGGCTGGCCTGGGTCAGGGGAGCTTGGGCAGGTGGCTGGACAGAGGTGAGGGAGCCGGAGGGGGGGGGGGTCAGCTTAGCGGTTCATCCGACATGCTTGGCCCCCTGAGCAGTAAAGAGGATTTAGGGAGTTGGTTAGCCGAGCTTAATCTTGCAGTTAGCGGGACGCAGCGCTAGCTGCTTAAAGAAGATGGATGCCCTGGCTTGCCTCGCCCTCTAGAGGGGTGGAGTACAGAAGGATTTAAACAGGCAGCAGGGCAGATGTTGTACAGTTGCATGGCTTGTGGATCTGCTGCCTCCATGAAAGGCCTGGCTTGAGCCTGGAGTATGGAGAAAGAAACAAAAGACATGCTCAAGAGAAAGAGACAACCAGGAAAATATTTCCTCTGGTCTTTGCATTGGCTTCTGCATTATTGTGGACATATGGTGAATGGGGACAGTTTAAATACTTTTGCTTTTTGGGTGGTCTACAAAGACAGAATTTGTAGTTTGAGTAAAAAGGATTATACACTTATTCAGTTGCTTTAACGTTCATTACAGCTTTTTTTTCAGTCTTTTCTGTCTGTTTATCTGTGTGTGTGTTTAAGGGTAAAGACAAGTAATTAAATTAGATTTCTAGTCATCTAGATTTCTAGCAGGGCTGAGCTTGTAAGTGATACTTACAGATACTTAAGCGATATCTGCCATTTGATTGGGGGTTTGAAGCTCATCAGTCTCGTTTCTTATCCTGTTTGACTTTGACAACGTCTATGGAACGTCCTCTGGGAAATCCTGTTCTGTCCTTCTCTGAAGCAGGTCATTCTTTGTGTTGATGTTTGCAATAGGGCTTGTGTAGTATTTCATTTTATGCAAATGGCTGTCCCTGCTTTAAAGAAAGTGAGGTTTCCTGGTCGTCTGCCATCTTGCCTGAGGAGAGTTAATAAGAGTCTGCGATGGCATGCTGGATAATGCTGCGATGAGTGCTGGTGCCCCTTACCCATAATTCCCCGCAGCAGCTCCGGCACTTTGATGTGCCGTCTCGGCCAGAGCCAGACGCAATCTCACCGGAGAAGAATTTTCAGCTATTACTGAAAATACCCCACGCTATGCAGAAGAGCAGACAGTGCCTTCATATGAGTGCAATCCCTAATAAAAGAGACACACACACAAAATCCTCCATTCAAGCTTGTTTTAATCACATCTCCTGTGAATTCTTGCTCTTCCATGCAAAACCCTAGCTTGCGCCTGCATTGTCATGACGATTCTTCTTGCTCTGCTGCTGATTTGCACAATCCTTTTCTTTTTTCTCTTCCAAATCAGTGAAAATGTATTGGCTTGGCTTGTTGGAGTCATTTGGAGGCTCATTTAGCACCTTGTACTTTTGTTTTTTAGAAGAAAACAGTGCGGATCCAGTGTCTAGCTTTAGTTCTGCTCTAGATGATGGCAATAAAAGATGACTAAAGTCTGAAATGTGCACGGATTTTAAAAGTCTCACTTTTCCTTATTTTTTCCTTCCTTCCTCTGCATTTCCTTCATGTTTGTTACCGCCTTTTTTTTTCTCATTAGACTTAGCATGCCTTGTCATTTTATCCCGTCTTCTTTGATGCTTGCTTTTTTTCCCCCTTTTTTTTATTTGCTTGTTTTTCTGATGTATATACAAACACACATCACCACTTTATGTCTGGCACATGGCATAAGGCTAACACGACACTCTCCACCTCCCTCTCTCTCAGACACGTGATCACATTCAGACTCTTTGTTAGGTGTATCTCTCTCACCTTCGAATCTAACCACTCTTCTTATATGAGTGGGCAGCAGAAGCTGACAGTGGATCACAGGTAATAGGCAGCGAGAGTTAATTAATGTCAGGCAATCAAACTGCACGCATTTCTCATAATTAAAGCCTCTCTGTCGGGGTGTCACCAGGTATTAAATCAAGCACCAAACTCTAAAACCTGCCTTGATGTTGTGCCTGCTTTGTTTGCAAGTCATGTGGAGCTTTACGTGTGTATATGTGTGCATCCTTTAGCTCTGTGAATGCTGTGTGGGAGTGGTGGGTATATCAGGGCTGTTTCTGCATATCAGACACATTGTGTTATATGTAGGAGTGTGTATGCATGTGCTTGAAGGCTATGCCTAATTGAACATTCGGTGACAGAGGTGACGGAGTATCATCCTCTAGAAGAAGGGACTAATATGACACGTACCTCTTGTGACATTCCCTTAAATCACATCCACAGCAGCTTTTCATCATTCCACCAGAAACAGTGTGGTTGGGTGTTTGTGGGTGTTGTTAATTTTGTTGTTTTTGTGTTTCTGATCCTTGCCAGATGTGGTCTGGGACCAGATTAGCCACTTTGCTAATGCTGTGTGTATGAAGCTGCTTTTGATTCCCATTGGAGAATTGGCCACTCATGTTCCAGATTAAAGGGCTGCTTTTGATGTTAATTTGATGTTCTTTGGAACGGCCATGATTGTAACTTAGCTTTCGGTGTTTTGGATTTCTTGCTTTGGGGAAGTCTGGTAGCAAATGAACTAGATTTCTCTATATTGTCTAAATTTTGATAAGATACATCACGATTTGTGATCCGAATTTAGACTATATAGAGGAGTGTAGTTCAGGTTCATCACAATGTGGTGATTTATCTGATTACATAAACCTGCTTACCACAGGGTTGGGTTGAACATGGTAAACAAGAGATATGTTGTGTATATAAATAACTTTGTTCTACACAAAGATCACTCTAGAATGAGAATGCCTATGTGCATTGTAGTCAGTTAGAAAATGTGTACTAATCCCATATCAGCAGCCATATTTTAATTTGGCTGATCAGTATAAATCAGTGTATTCAACAATGTAAAACTTGGTGAGCATTTTAATAGTATGCATTTTAAAACATGGTGTGTATCTATATAAATACTGTCATGCTAAAACCATGAAAGTAAAGCCTAAACTAGTGTATCCAGTGGTGTTGTGGAAAGTCCTTTGCAACTTAAGTGCTTCATACCGAATGTCAGCTTTTGCCACAAACCTATCCAGCACAGAGATTGAGAATGTCAATTATGTCTGGCAAACTAAGTGACCTGTGAATGTGTGCAAGAATGAGCCAGCGCAACAGTGAACTCTAAAGCTGCTCCTGGATCGGCTCTAATGACCAAACATTTACCCGACTCAGCCACGGGTTAGCGAACCGGCTAGTCCATCTGATCGTGTTGACTACGCCAGCCTGAGGAAAATGGAGGTCGTCCAGGCTTCTCTGGCCCAGCATGGGCTATGGGCTGCCTCTCAGCCCTGCTGTGTTTGACATTCACTTAACAAGCAAGCTGTCTCCTAATCAGAGTACAGTCCAGCCTGCTGGCTTCCATCTACATGCCCCACCTCAGTCTCATGGGGGACCCTGTCCACTCTGCCTTGTTGCTTTGTTTGTCTTGGGCTTTCACCAAAATCAGTGTTTTTGCTCGGCAGAACTAAAGCTCTCACTAATTCTGTCCTCCTATCCTAGGCCTGTATATAGTTATGGCTTTGAGAAGGCTGGCCTGGGGTGTACATGTATGTACGTATATTTGAGTGTGGTT
The DNA here is from genome assembly GCA_017165825.1 of Hepsetus odoe. Classification (NCBI taxonomy): domain Eukaryota; kingdom Metazoa; phylum Chordata; class Actinopteri; order Characiformes; family Hepsetidae; genus Hepsetus; species Hepsetus odoe. The sequence goes on along the minus strand of CM029379.1, from coordinate 18,924,235 downwards.
TAAAGTGGGTTTTGTGGGAGTGTGATCCAGACTGCTGCTGCTGCTCACTCAGTCATGGACACAAATGCTGACCCCTGTTGTGACCAGTCCAGAGTGACCGTGCTGCATGAGCACCCCAAATATCATCACACAGCTAGGATCATGTCTGTCCTTCACAAAGGTGTGTGTGTGTGCTTGCAAGTATGGATTTGTTTACAATTTATTTGGCTTTGTGCATGCGAAGCACATTGCGTATTACTCATGGATGTGGGTTTTAGAGCACAATTTTCCCTCCATCTTTGTGTTGACTGAATGCTTGGCCTTAGCATTAGTGATTTTTGTTAGACAGGCTTCTGTATACATGCTTGCACACAAACACTTTGTCTTGACTCCCAAAGTTAAACTAGTTTAGCAAGCCAGTTTTTGAAAGGCACCCTACCATTAGAAAAAGGCCAAAACATGTCTCCAGGCTGGCATGGAACGTGTGGGACATGGTGACAGGCAAATATATCAGCAAAAGTCTTTTTCAGAGTTTGGCAAGCAATTTATCTTCTGTACATCTAAACGAAGCTTTAGAATTCTGGTGTGTCTCATCTCTTCCCATCTAATCTTTCTGAACCCATCTGAGGGCCTCCTGTCCTCTTTGCTCGTGCCTCCCCTTGCAATGAATAGGACTCTTGTGTCTATCTGTAGCCTACTCTTGTAATAAATGCTCTGGTTTTGTTCAGCTGGGTCTCCGAGGTTATCTCAGAGGGGCTCCTGGCTAGAGCCCTGTTTCGCTCGTCTTCATCAGCTGTCTCTTTCCTTCTACTCCTTCTCTCCCTCGCTTAAACCCAGCTCCCTGTGGACTCTGCAACTTCCGCCCGTTTACTGGCTGCGCTGGACAATCCATCACCCGCTTTCCCCGCAGTGTCTTTTGCCCTCCCTCCCATCTGTCAGCCCCTTAACACCACCCGCTGCAAGCTGCGCTCCGTTTTGCTCCAGTGACAATAGACACTTTCACCACACGGTTTGTATCTCACATGCTCCCATGCACACTTTACCATCCTCAATCCGGTGGTTTGATACCCTAGTTCAGTGTTCCTAAATCGTGCTCCTGGAGATCTTTTCCCTGACCCGCCACACCTGAGTCAACCCATCAGTGATGATCAAAACCTTCCTGAGCTGATTCCGGTCTGTTGAAATTGTGCCGTGCAGGGCGGTCTCCAAGAAACACTAACATGGTTGATATTGCGAACTGATGTTTGGTTTCCTATTGAGGTACATATTCGAATGCTATAACAGTAATAAGTCTACTGCTGCCACCTGCCATTGTAGAATTTTCTGGGTATGAGCCTCTGGTCGATACACAAATGTAGCTGTGGCCCTTTTGAGGTGACCTGACATGAACACCCTTTGCTAAAATAACTTTGACAATAGTCTAGAACTGTTGCTGTGGTGGAGGAACGGAGCCAGCAGAGGACAAGAATGCTGCCCTTATGTTCTCATTTGGAGCTGGTTAGCTTCACTGCATACTTATTTTCTACAGCCCCATGTACATGAAACAGCCAGCGATTACAGAAGCTCGTCGCTGTGCTTTAATAGGTGACAGTCGAATTTATAAAACTACTATAAACATTTACCTCTGAGCATCCTCCCGTGACAAGTTATATGTGATGGTAAAACTATCACATTTGTTCCCCACTTTGATTGAACATAACATTAGGTTTCTGCTAGTGCTTAAAAGAGGCATAATTAAAAAGAAGAAAAAAATCTGGGTAGATTGTCCAGTTTGAAGCAGCGTGTTCATGGTCTGTTATTCACTGTGTACTATCTTCTAGTCTTTCCTTCTTACTTTTCCCCCACTTCTGGATGGCCCATGCGCTTGAAATGTGCATTGCTTTGTGGTGCAGGGCTTAGTGCGTCACAGCGAAGGATATGATCTGAATGTCAGCGCACGTCATCATGTTGTGATGAGTCACAGGAAACTTGCCACATGAAGCCAATCATTGGTTGGTTTACTGGCAGTGAGTGACCTCTGGAGTGGAAATGCCAGCTGCAGTGTGTTTGGTTTTTTTTTTGCACAGTGAAGTGGTAATCATTATAGGGTAAGCCAGCTAATCCTAAGGTGATTTCTATTGGAATGTCAGACTGTTGGATCATAATTATAAGGCTACAATGGCTTCTTAAAACCTGTTTTTGAAAGGGCAACTTTGACCAACAACTGTTGCTCTGAAAAGCATTTGATTATACTTCCCATCCTAGCTCCCAGAAGTGGCCACAGTCCAGATGTTGCTCTGTCTTTCACTGTTGGGGTGAAGAAGAAGACAGATGGAGCTTTTGAACTCTTCCACCTTCACCTCAGCTGATAATGAGAAAAAGGACGCAGCCCTCAGGTAAAAAGCTCATGGAGGTGGTGGAAAAAGAGGAAAAAAAAAAACTCTCAAGGAGGGACCTTCTCGCCCCAATTTCCTTTACAAGGACGCTGTCTGCAAGGCAGACCTTGGCCTTAGACTGGTAAGACATGGAAGAAAAGAATGGGAAAGATGCCAGCAGCGTCCTCATTTGCCCAAGCAGTGTATTCCTGAACTAGCTCTACACACTTTAAAATCATATGAAGAATTGAACTTTTCTAGAAGTGTAGAAAAGTACCTTGTGTCGCAAGTACCAGGAGCATTCTACATTTAGATAGATGCTGCATTTAGAGGTGCTATCCGTATAAAGTTATAGGTGTACCAAAAGTTTTAATGAAATAATTCCCCCCCCAGAAGGTAGGCTGAGAACCATTTAAGCCAGATGTTACACAGGTGTAAATATATCCATCTTTCCAAGTCAGTTCAGACAGCCAAATCGCTCATAATACATTATATCATAACGCACCTGATTCTTGATTACAATGACTAATGGAGGAGTGTAATAATGAAAGGCGTGCATGGTTGGTGCAGGCAAGAAACAAGTAGATGAAACAAAGTAATAAGCAACAGCATACAGTAAATTTTGAGGAGATTAGGGTTTTTTTTTTTTATAAACATATTAGGATATTATACCTCGTAGTAATCCAGCTAAAGGTTGCAATAAAGGACCAGGTGTTAATGGAGCGAACTTCATTGTTTATTACCTTTATCAAAGGAGACCACGTTGAAGGTTTTCTTTTTTTTTCTCCCCACACCACTCTTTTCATTACCCCCTCATTTCCTCCTCATCGCTCAGCTTATTAAACCAACAGTAGTTCTGTCGAGTAGTAGAGGGGAAAAAAGCCACAACTAAAGGATTGCAGCAGAAAGCCATCCTTCATAGGTTATCAGCACACGCTTAATGTGTCCCTCTTGTGAGATAATTCAGGCAGGGTGTGAGCAAAGTGGAGTTTATAATTCCTCAACATTTTCATTAATTTGTTCTTCATGTTAGCTGCCCGCAGTAATCAGGAAAATAAAATGGGCCCCAGAATAGTGATAAATCACTGCATGACCATGTTGTCTGTGTCTGCGCTTTATTACCCCATGCTGATGAGAGAGAAAATGGACTCAGCCACCATTCTGCTATCATCAGACTAGACTATCCACACATTCTTTGAAAGTGAATGACTCTTTTTGTGTGTGTGCGTGTGTATAGAAAATGCTTGATTAATGGTCTGTATTCCAGCTAGATTTAATGTTAGCTTAAAGTTAGTTTAGAGGGCTTTTTTCCTTAGGCTCTTTCAGTTTCTTTTTTTTTGTTGTTGTTTTTTTAGCTTATGAGCACCTGATTGTGTTTTTTTTTTTTTTTTGTTTTTTTGTTTTTTTGTAGCAGTCTCAGGCTCAGCAGATTGTCTGACTATGTGAACTGAAACATGCCTGGATCCTTCTTTCCATGCCGCCTCTCTTCACTCGCTCTTATGCGACCCTGCAGCCCTCCCTGCCTTTTTGCTCTTGAAACTAATGTTGCTAATGCCAATATCCTGAGACTCAGGCAAATTGCTTAAATGATGGTATGCCTTGTGTGTGTGTGTGTGTGTGTGTGTGTGTGTGTGTGTGTGTGTGTGTGTGTGTGTATGTGATTTGGGCAAAGAAGCTAATTTGGAGGGAGCCACCGCCATATTGTGGAAGCTGATGATTGCAGGGCCTAGGCTCGTCCCCTGTTCCCCAAACATCTGTAAAAGTGTGATGAACCAGGGCTAGAAAATTGCAGTTGGTGCTCCTCTGTCATGAACAGAAAGCTTTTGGAGCGATTTCTCTGACTCGTTTTTTACACACCATGGCTTTTTGCAACAGGAAGCGGTGGGACTTCACTTGTTGGGGAGTAACGTTAATATCTATCAAAAGTTTCAGTTTATCAATTGAGATGTTTGCAGTATTTAGTTCAGTTCCTTAGTAGTGTTTAGTTTAGTTCATACGCTACTAGAGAAATAAGTAAAACAAAGAGTATTTTCCTGAGCACATTGGTGAATAAATTCAGTTCAGTTCTTAAAGGTGTACCTCAACTAAACCTGTAAATGTGGCAAACAATGATTGAAGTATGGAACATCAGCGAAGGCCCCAATTTCTCAGACCTGAATTACGCCTAAACAAAAAAATGAAGAAGAAACAGTTCCAGAGCAGTCCACTTTGGCCTTGCAATTTATATGAAAACTAGGATTTATTTGTGTCCAGGAAACTGACCTTTTAGATTTTTCCATTATAGGTACGTGTATATTAGTTACTTGTACTGTTGAGAAGTGTTTTCGTTTATAGGCTTTCTGAATGCTGCAAGCAGATTATGCAGGTTTTTCTCCATGACTCAGTATGGGTTTTATTTATTTTTTCCTCTTTATCCTTTATTGACTGGTCCCAGAACAAACTGTGCAAATACAATCTGTGCATGTTCACTCTTACTCATTGCCCTTTGTATCAGCTCATTCGGTAACTGTGTGCTTTTTTAAGCTCATTCTTGTGCTATTTTTACTCTGTGCTTCCCTTAATACATTTAAAATAATGTTGTCTGCTAGCATAGATGGCCAGTGCCTGTTTGAATGTTGCAGAAGTGTGGGCCACAGAACTGAGTAGAAGATGCAATAGTGTAGACCAGGCTACAGGCAGTAGGACTCCTGACAAACAGCTGCACCATTCTCCTTCAGGTGATCCAGGCAATTTGAATTTAATTGAGTTTTTTCGGCAAACTCGTATTATGAGATGAGAAGGAATTAACCAGAGACATATTAGTGTAATAAAGGCTCCTGGATCAGTTTTCCTATCACATGTGGGGGTGATGCCCCCCGCTTTCCAACTGCTGATCGTCTTGCATGGTGAGCTTGCCTAATGTGATTGACATTGATAGGTAGATCGAGCTATAGAATCGACTGTAATTGTGTTTTGCGGGCAGACATAGATCTTGGGAGCGGGACTCTAACTGTGTTACAGTGCTGCACATGTTAGCATTAAGGATGCAGAGTTAGGCTAGACTGGAGTGCTGGAGCATGGAGCCACTAACTTGTTGTTCACCCCAAACATAGTGGTGGGGAGATTAAAGTAAGTGGTGGTGTTAAAGGGAAACCATTCAAGCACAGAGAGTTAGAGGGTGGAAGAAGTGTTATTTATAGGCCAGTTTTTTATTTAACACAGAAATTTGGCTATTAAAAAATATCTGCTTTTGTCATTGCTTTTGACCTGTTGGACGTGATAGATAATAATGAGACACATGATTTGGCGAGTTGGACCATTATTCACCATTTGTACATATTTTATATGAGATGCATACATACACACACACACGTACTCAAGTTGCAGAGAAAAGAGAAACCATTTGATAGGACCATTGTCCTATCACTTTACATGCTTCCTAAATTCACAGCTGTTGGGTCTTAGCAGGAGCTTTGTGTGTGTGTGTGTGTGTGTGTGTGTGTCTGTCATATCTTCTGCAGCTATTCTTTTGCAACTGTCTGAAATTCTTCCATTTTGAAACAGGAGACTAGCTAAATTCCCCTTTTCTGCTTGATTGATTCTGACCCATGCTTTTCATTACACATATTTACCATAATTCAATAGCCGTAGGTATAGGAGCCGAATCATTGAAAACTATTGACATTTGGCTCGATGAAAATACCTATGTCTCAGTCTCCCTGCCTCAATACAAATGTCATTCTTGTGTGGACAGGCCTTCATTTACCCAATGTAGATCACTTCTTTTCTGATTTATTCAACTAGTAGGGTGCCAAGTGGCCCATTTTTTTATTATTTTTTTTTTATGTCTGCTGATTCGTTTTAACCTCACACTGAGTGTGGCAATTTGGTTGAAGTCTCACGCTCAAAGAATACTCTGTCACTATGTATGAATAACTCATAAGACCTATGATTGAACCTTGTGGCACACCACCATAATCTCTCACTTCTTGATGTGTGATATTGACTAGCTGGAGCTGTCAGACCTTATTGTTTTTCCCTTTTTTAGCACATCAAGGCATAATATGTGAAATGTGTTCGCTAATGCCTGAAGGCCCGGATCCTGTCCATGATGTACAAGTTTAACATCAATAACGTTTGTACTGTACAGTATGATAAAGGGAAATCAATATAATAATAATAATGTAATCAATGCTTAGCTGGCAAAGCAGTTTTCACTGCTTGCTGAAGGAGGCAGCTAAACTCGTCTGGATCTAATTACTGAAACTAATACATTTTTTTTGTCAGCACTTTGCAGGTCAAGTTAAAAAGGTGTTTGGAGACTCGTGACTGGACTGTATATACATGCATAAATATATGTATGTATGTATGCATGTATATTTTTGTGTGTGTGTGAGTGCATGGACATGCAGTGCGTTAGTGAGTGTGTGAGTGGCATGGAAGTGCAGAATTAATGTTCACATTGAGGAAACAAAGTGTCCATTAGTTCAAGAGGGCCACGATTTTTAGTATTATCATAATGAGCTACTAATCTAAGCACACCTTGGCCTTGTTCCCTTAGTGTGTTTGTGTGTGCCTTTGTCTTTCACTTAGCCTGTGCTTTGCTGTCTTGCTCTATTAACAGTTATTTCTGGTTTGCATTGGAAGCCTATTTAAGCATTTTTCCGTGTCCCTCTTATGGATGTTCATGCTCAAGGTCACATACTTAAAGCTTAATTGTCCATAACTGCAAACACTGTGCTTGTCCTTGGCGCTAAGATCTAATATTCCACTGTCCCACTGTTTTGCTTTGTTTCTCTCTCTTCATTTCCCCTCCCTGTTGCTCTCTCTTTCTCTCTCTTACCTTAAAGCTCTGTTGCAGAAGCTCACCACCACAGCAATTATAAAGACAAAGCACCTGAGACCATCCTCCTCTTGTGAACTCAGACAAATAACTGCCCCACTGGGACTTAAGTAAAGACATCAGTTGAGCAAGACTGAATTTACCACAATCTTACTGGGAGGAAAAAAAACAAAAAAACGCTATACTAGTGAGGAAGAAACACTTTTGCTTTTGTTCACAGGCAGACTTTCGGCTGCTACATCTCATCGTTCATGGTAGCTATGATCGCTTCATCAGTATTATCAAAACAATGGAACTCAGTTTCATCATTTCCTTTTCCACACCCCTGAAATCACTCCTTCATCTGATGCCCAGCGATCAAGGCATTAGTCTGTCTGGTTTTATAGCTGTGGCCTGTAGACAGAGAGAGAAACGAGGGAGAGATTTCAAAAACAATAAATGAAGAAATTGTCAAAGTCTAGATGAAGGAGCATACTGGAGCATTTTCATTGCTTATAGTTTAAGTTATGGTTCTACCAAGAATAAGATTTATGAATTAATTCTCTTAATTTTTTGTTTGGTGTCTGACATTTACTGCTTCAGATTTACACTTGAGCTGTTAAGCTACTGTTGCTAATGGACATTTTTAGCCACCATGGCATCATTGTGCGAACTGCCTTTGTTAAATGGTTAAGTGAACTGTAACAGATCTTCTTTTGAATCTGACGTCGTTTCAGACATAAAATGTGCTTCAAAATTTCTAAAAGTGAAAGTGAATAAAACAAGCAGAAGCCATCTTGAAGCTTGGATGTTGTCCATGCATTTTTGCCTGTGTTAGTTACATTAGTCCAGTAGCTCCTGAAGCAAAATTAAGACCCTAAAGAAGATATAGATTATTGGTCACATATTTCTCACTTCAGCATCTTTGTCACGAGAGGAGCCCCCAGCTTCCTTCTCGTCTATTCTATCACTTCTTTCTTCAACTTCAGGGTTCATCCTCTTGTTCTTCTGCTGTCATAGAGAGGTGAAACTTTGACCTTAATTTTTCACTGCCTGTCAGCCGCTCCTAAGCTGGCCCGGCGGGTCATCAATAACGTCCGGCTCGGCGCCGCCCGCACCCTTGCCGGGTCCTGGGAGAGGTTATTAATGAGATTAGTCTAAGTGGGCAGAGCTATACGCGCGAGATGCTCTTTTCTTTAAAGATACAAGGACTCCGAAACAAAGATGTCAATAAATGAAAAGCAGGAACACTGATAATAGAGTACCAGTTACTGGGGTTGGGTGTAACCGCAGTCTTTCTAATACTGAACAACTCGTATCTGTGTTTTGAAACACTGTGTCCATGCATTCATGAGCCAGTATATATACGTAGGCTCATGGCTGGTTGATCATTTTACGTTGTTAATGTCTGCACTTCCTGATAAGTCTGCATTCCTACTACCAACATTCATTTCTTGTTTAAAACACACACACTCCTACCTGTGATGTGTTTAAAAAATGAAGAATAGTAATGAATAAATACTTGAAAACTAGCTAATCACATTGTTCACATTTGTTTATGTAGTGAAACCTATGAAAACAAGTGTAACGACTGGCCTGTGGCATATTTTTGTATATCTTCTTAGAGACCAGATGTTCCAATGGGGTATACAGTATCAGACAGCATTTGCTTGTTGTTTTAACATTTTTCCAGGGAGGAGTTGTGGGAGAGGAGGGTTTTCTGGGCAGCGGTGGCCTAGTGGTTAGGGTGTTAGCCTGAGGTACCCTTGAGCAAGGTGCCGTCCCCGTCACTGCTCCCCGGGCGCTTTCAATAGCTGCCCACTGCTGCATGGTGTTTGAGTGTGCATGGGTTAAAAGCAGAGGTCCAATTTCGTTGTGGTTCACTGTCTGCTGTGCTGTGACCTCGCATTGACTAGGGTTGTCACTTTCACTTTCACTTTTCACTTCAGTGGAACTGTCGACTAGTTTTGTAACTCAAGTTGCCAACTTTCTCTCCAGTGAACTCGCATGCTGTGTGTTACATCACCTTACAAAAAGCATGTGTGTATTTGATGGCATTTTAAATCATGCCTAAGGGATTTAAAAATACCCTGGTATACTTTGATGTAAAATTCATTTTGGCAGGTTACAAAATTGGATTGTTTTTTAAGTTAAAAAGCATCAAAAAGGTGCTGTTAATGAACTCTGTCTCCACAACAAGCGAGGGGGCTGCTCATTAAAACAGAGTGGATTGAAATTAAGTAAAACATGGCTTTTTCTTTTTTTTTTTCTTTTTTCTTTCTTTTTTTTTTTCTTTTTTCTTTCTTTTTTTTTTTTGCCCTGAACACACCCTTACCCCGAAGTCACAGAAGCCGCGTTGGAGGCACTTCAATATTTTATCCCATGAATTTAACTGTTCTGTTTTTTGTGGAACAGGACACACATGGGTTGCTATCCTCCTGCTCCCCTCTGCTGCTTCATTAATTTGCTATAAGGCATTTGCATAGCATTCTGTGCTCAGGAACATTTTAGCATTGGGGTGACTAAATAATGAGAACTCGTTTGAGTGTGTGTGTGTGTGTGTGTGTGTGTGTGTGTGTGTGTGTGCGTGCGTGCATTGGTTGTAAAAATATGTACATCATCTTGCTTTTTGTAAGGAGATCTCAGAGGGTAGTTTTTAATTTTCTTAATTTTTACATTTTTTATTTTTTTTACAATTCCTCACTTCATGTCTACATTAATTTGTAGTTGCTTTCTTAACATGCAATGCCCTGTGGTGTAAATTTCACATGCTTTCTAGGGTTACCTGCTGGGTTTTACTGTTCTTGTACCAATGAGGTTTATTGTGGTAGGCAGAATCAAATCACTGTAGAGCTAAAGATCATAACAATTTTCAAGCAAGCAAATGCTGAAGTAGTGAAGCCACGACACCGCTTAGCGAACAAGCATCTACTTAATCAAAAAACATGCTTCCACGGCAGAAATATAACCTGTCAATATGGATGAATAATTATGGTCCTCCTTCCTGACTAATGTGGCAGGGTGACTGTTAAAGCTTATTTTGTTTGGTGAGTCATCCATACTTTGGCTTAAGATAAACACAGTCCAGAATCACTGAAGCGGTAAACATTAAATGCAAGCCATAAAAAGTTTGGGTTCTTTACCTTTAGACCAATATTCTCTAATCATCTGTTCATGCTTCTATAAATAACTTTCTCCGCTGTGAAGAAATGAGTGATTAGGTCTGGTTAATGCGTTACCTGAATGCTTGTTTCAAAAGTATGTTTTATTAATATATTAATGTCATGTTTTGTTAATGTGCTGATGCCGAAATGCAGTGATATTCTCGAAGCAATGTTCAAATGGCGCATATAATGCCTTGAAGTGTAAAGCCCATTACTGCAGCTACCAGTTTGTATCCCTGATTTCGGAGGAATAGCTAGTTCTTTCTGTCTGCCTGCCCACTGCATGTTGCTCCGATAGAATCTAGAGTGGTAGACTTGTCGTTCAAATGCAGCTTTAATCAGCTTTTAAAGTGATATTTTTTTACCTCTTTGGCTGACTACGCTGGACAGCGCTCACTGGAGAACTATGAATTATTCAATGAGCAGCAAACAGCAGCAAAGTGGAAAGCTACAGTTTGCCTTAAGGGCTTCCACTGTAACAAGAATCTATGAGTTGTATGAACAAGAGTGAGATGGATATAATGGCAAAGGTGTTGGAAATGTCGACTGTATATTAGACATATAATATGCACGGATGAACTGAAACATTATACTCGCCTGATGTTTTGTCGGTCGTCTTCCTGCTGCTGAAACTGACTTTGAGGCATGAACTCCACATAATATTTAAATATGTTTTGCAGTAGATTCTATAAGGCTTGTTTGTCACAAGATGGGGTCTTGATGGATCATATTATTATTTTAAATTTTTTAATTTTTATTTTTATGGCAACCGATCAGGTACCAAGGTGCTTTCCCAAACACTGCTCCCTGGGTGCTGGATGTATGGCTGCCCCCTGCTGCACTGCCTGATGGGTTAAATATAGATTCGGTATTTTGTTTTGGTTTTTTGCTGTGTGTTGTACTGTGTGTACATAATGACACATAGTCACTTTCACTTTACCTCACTGGCTGTCAAGGGGTGTTCTTGCTCCTCAACGCTTTTCAGGTTGCATGTGTCAAAGTAACATCCACATGAACGCCTCACGAAAGCTATTTTAGGCAAACATGGGCAAGGGGTCAACATGGGCACTCTGATTGGTCTGTGCAGCTCCATTCTCAGCAAGCCACGATGCCTTGTGTGCACTGAAACCTTTCTACCAGAGACAGCATCACCTGTTTTCAGCAATTTGCACTTCAGGAGCTCCTCACTGATTGTTATTCCTCGGGGTTCATTTGGTAGTGACTAACCACTGCATAACAGGAACACACCAAGTTTTTGAAATGCTCTAAGGCAGTTATCAAGCCACCATTTTTTGACCTTAGTTTTTTTCAGATTCTAGCTCTTGCCCATTTTTCCTGCTTTTAACACATCTTTTTGAAACATAAATATCCCACCCTTCAGCAGTGTCAAAATAGAAGGATGCTACACACTTATCAGTGGTTATGATTATGTGGCCGATTAGTGTAAATGCACATTCAAACAACCGTGTGTGAGCTGTTTTTTTATTTCACTGAACATTTTAACATTCACTTCCTCCAGAGCCAAGGAACTGGAAGTCTACTTATGTCCCTGTGTCTGTTACCTAACTTGCTGTCGTTCTCTCTGTGTAGGTGCTAAACAGGATATCGTGTGTGTGTGCGAAAATATGTGCGTGTATGCGTAGCCACGTGTCTGAGTGTTCATCCATTTGTGTGCCTTATTTCTGCCTACGTGTAGCAGTGTGCATGTCTGTGCCCCTTGCCTGTGATTCGGTGGAGGGAGTGTGTTTGTGCACTCAGCGGGCAAGCGAGGCCCTAATTAAAACAATTAATTCAAACGGAGGGGAGCACAGCAAAACAGCACGCGTTTGCCTCAGCCTCCTCACACTGCTGATTCTGCCCATGGCTCAAGGAGACGTCACTGTCGTCAGAACTAATCTGATTAAGTGTTATTGTCTTTTAATGCAAAAGTGAAAATTAAAGGGGGTGAAAAGAGGGGTTAGTGTGGAAGGGGGCACTCTGTGTGTGTGTGTGTGTGTGTGTGTGTGTGTGTGTGTGTGTGTGTGTGTGTGTGTGTGTGTTACTTGATAAGTTGACTAAGATGTTAAGTGCAATGCAGTTTCTTTTCTGCTTTGCATTGAAAGACAATTATGGATGACTTTCATTTCCAAACGACTGCTGTCGCTCCCTCACAGGTGTTCGAGATGATGCTAATGACTCTGGGTTTTAATATACCCAAGTCAAGACTGTGTTCTGCTCATTTCTCTCATGCGCAGTGGTGCAGCACAGATTTTAGGGATCCGTTTAAATTTGTAGCTTAGATTTTTGGCTGTTCCTGCATCACAGGTCTTAAGTCTTTCAGGTAATTCTTTCAGATTTTACATGGCAAGAACGTTGCTGTATAACTGCATGCATCTGAATCTAGATGGTCTTTTACTTGATTCAAGATAAAATTCTTTCTCTTTTTAAAACATGATTCTCCTTCTCTCTGTTTCGATCTACGTTTGTCTCTCTAGCTCTCTCTATCTTTCCCGACTCTTCTCTCTTGCCCTTATCACACTGAACCACATCTATTTCCTGGAAGAGCTACTCATTAGTCCACTCGCTCTGCGATTTCTTTGTTACACTGGGCCATCGCAACTATCCAACCACATATCAGACACACTTATCCTGGAATGTTCCAGAAGAGAAGGGAACAAATAAGCAGCAGGGATGCGCCAGCTATGCAGTTGGCTGTCCTAGACAAGCTAGATAAATTATTCACCCCACACAGGCTAATGTACATTAGCGTCTGGGTGTGTGTTAGCCACAGGGAGGCAACAGGGACAGGTATGCCCACACCTCTCCTGCTGGGAGATGCTGCTTATGTAATGCTCATTAATCCAGAAATAAGGCTTTAGTCCCATGTGGGTTGGCTGGATAGAGAGTTTAAATAGAGGGAAAGGAAAGTGCCTAATGACCGTAGGGCTGCCCTGCGTTACGATTTCATGAAGAAAGGCTTTCCCAGACTTCACCTCTGTACTTAGCCTTGGGGATGTCCCTGCCCCCATCTAGAAGGGCCGTCTGATTCACAGAAGAGTCACAAAAAGTTTCTAGTTTCAGCTCTTTGAACCTCTTTTTTGACATTAAGGAGACTGTAGACTTCAGGCAATGCCATACAAGCCAACCTTAGACACAATTTGATGGCGACCCCATCACACAAGATATATACTTTTAGCTAGGCATGTGATCAATTTAATACTGTGTGCATGCTGATGGTAAAAATTTGGGGTAAATCTCTGGAAACTTATACAAGAGAGAAAGCTTTGGGAAACTGGTGGGTTTTGACATTAAGTATGTCTTCCTTCTCCCTGCTGTGTCAAGAAGGGGCCATTTGGTTTCAGCTTTTCAAAATTTTGATTTAGACCTTAGTGCTAAATAAATCAGATACAATACTCTTGTTCAGTATTTGCACTTTAACACGTTAGAAATTATTTACAGCTTCCAAAGACTTTAGGACTTTTAAAAAGGGCACACAGGATCTGAAAGACCCATGTCAATAATTACATGGCTACATGTCACCATTAGCCATGTAACCATAAGTTAGCTTAACCCATTACCTGGTAAATAATTTTCTGAATATCTGTCTGTCTGTCTGTCTGTCAATTTATTTATTTATTTCACCTTAACCATCTTTCTAGAAATTCACCACTTTAGGACGATCCACCAAATGGAGATCATGGTTTTTAAAGGGTTAATGCAGATGATCTGGAAATATACAGCACTGAAGAGATTGAGGTGGTTTTAAATTCTGTTATAAAGCACTTGTATTGCTTTTTATGAGAATAGTATTTAGTGGCTGGTACCTACATGCTTAGATTGGGGTGGGGGGGGTGTTCAGCCAAGTGGTGTAACAGATTGATTGTAATTGTTATTCAGTGAGTACATGTGGCTGCCTCCTGTGGCATACGGTAGTGAGGGGAAGGGCTGAGGAGAAAAGAGCGAGAGAGGAATTCATTAAACATCTGTGAGAAATCCATTTAGCTGTGTCTATGTATGTGCGTGTGTATGCGTTATAGTGCATTCATCTTATAGCTTTCATGTACCACTGATGGCACTCTGACCATGGCCTACCTCTGGGATCTCTTCAGCAGGCTTATCAGAAGTGTCAGAGAATTGACAGAGCATTAAATGCTATATAATAACACCTTGAGCATCAAAGACTAAATGCAGCTTCCTAGAGCCAAGCGGCATTCAGAAACTCTCATACTTTTTTTTTTTTTCCTCCTTCATCACCTTAGCTTTACTAAAGAGTGACCTGAAGAAAGGTGCTAACCTCCAGAGCACTAAGGAGACGTCAGTTACTTCTGCTTTGTGCAGTCTGACACGGCTCCTTTTAAGCTCCAGGTCACACACCCACACACACTAACGTGCATGTCCATGCTACATTCCCATTGCTGCGAGGTAGAAAACTTGGAAAACGTTTTTGTTATCGGTTTATTTTTCAAAATTAGAAAATCTTGCTAATGTAGACACGCAGGATATTTGCTATGCATGCATGGCGTTAACCTTTAGGATGGTGGACAGAGACTGCTTTTTCCCACCTCAAAAACACCCTTGCTGATGTTGGAGGCAGTTTCTTTTCGCTGTGTCCGCAATATGTGAAAAAATGTTGCCTGGCTAATAATGTCACTGACTATCACTAGCTTGCAGAAACCTGGCCTGCTCACAAATTACTTGCAAGGGACTGAGACAACAGCAGGCATTTTCAAATTAGAATTTCAGTGATAAAATTCAAGCTCTGCACTGCACATTGATGTGACACACTCTCTCTGTTACTTCAATAAAGGGTAAGGACTTCCTAAGATTAAGATGAACAGACTATTTGTAAATCTGGGTCATGGATGTCAGAGTTTGTTGCTAGGATGCCCTTGTTTAGATTACATGAAAGAAAGGCCAACGTAATTAGATTGTTTTATTTATTTTATTTGTTTTATTTACGACTTGTTTTATTCATGGTCAACCTATTTTTTTTTTTTTTTATCATAACCAGTTTCGCCATACCTGTAATAGTTACTGGGCCATTATAAGGAAGCTCAAGAAAGTTGTTCTTGGCTCGATTGTATTGTAACGGTGGTGACGGTGTCGTGTTCTGGACATCAGTGCTGAGCCGAGAGGTCATTACAGAACGTAAAAGCTTTAATAACATAAGTGTGCACAGACACTCAAAACACCGATAAACTTACACGATGCGTACAGATTAATAAAGACCGATGCTCTGCTCTCGCTCAATGGGACTTTTAAAGCCAACCCCAAATGAAGCACACCTGTTAGCCCAACGCCAAACAGGTGTGCTCTCCCAAGAGCTGAGCACAGCGCCATCTAGTGTGACAGAATCCCCCCCCCCCTCCTCAAAAGGCACTACTCCTGGGGTATGCCCTGCTTTCACCACGGTCCTACAGACGGGTGTTCGGATGCAGTCCCCAAAGCCCCGTCATTTTCTCCCGACGGGTTGGTTCTGGACGCATCCTGAGATCCCGACCATCTCCAGCAGGCGTGAACACAAGCAAAAAGGGACATCGTCCTTCTTTACGAGCTTTGGCATAGTCATTCTTCTTCTGCTCCTCACCGAGCATTCCCAGGCCGGCCTGAACGCCTTCGCCGACACCCAGTCTTCCCCGGGCAATGTAAGCGACAACGCCGGCAGTCTGCCCTTCCAGGTTAACCTGAATGACCGCGCCAAAACCCCGTCCGACGTAGGTATCCTGGCCACCCAGGCTGACATAACCGACCGCACCGAAGCTTCGTACAAGCGGGCTGACGTGTGTGACAGCGTCAGCCCCCTGCCCACCTAGGCTCATGTGGACGGCAATGCCGGGTCCCCGCCTACCTGGGCTAGCGTGGGTGACAGCCCCAGCGTCTCTCCTACCTGGGTTGCCACTGCCGACATCGCAGTCTCGCCCTGTGAGGATTCCCTCAGGAATAAACTCCACAGCCTCCTCATCGTGGTGTGCACGGCAGATGTCCTGAATGACCCTTCCTCGCCTGCTGCGGAACAAGTCGACTTTGTAGCTCCGCCTCTCGAACTCGCACCTAAGTCAACTGTGCACTTTCGCCCCCTCCGAGTGCATGATCTGGCGACACCTTAGCCCTTCCCAGGAGGTGAGCAAACGGTGCGGAAACTTGTCTCGCACCACGCTTCTTCCATGAGCCCGGCTTTCCGCACTGGATAGGTTCGGTTGGGTCTCCTCCTCTCGGCTCGCAAAGTCCATTGGTGGTCGGTCTTTCTGTAACGGTGGTGACGGTATCGTTAGCCCAACACCAAACAGGTGTGCTTTCATGAGCTGAGCAGAGCGCCATCTAGTGTGACGGGTATAAACAGTTTTCATTTTCCCTCAACCATCTTAAGGTCATTACTGTGACATATTCAAAGGTCACCGATCATACTGCCATCCTTTTATCAGTGTAGAATGTCTCTGCAATGCTGGATCAGAGGGACATCATTAGTTAAGTGAATATGTGGTACATTTTATTCCACATTTAAAGGAAATTTTGAGCCAGTGCTATACCTCTGTCTCTGTAACAAATTGTACCTGAGTGTACGGTAACTGCGGAAGCGAATGATTACAGTGCATCAGTGGCATCTCGAGCGGCTCCTACTCTGCCTGCGATGGATCTAATTGGCCAGTCATATCCAGCAGAGCGATTGCATGGGCTCTTCACGCTGCAAGCTGTTTTTGGATTTGAGCTGCTAACGCTTGGCCACAAAGAACCACCCTTCTAAGCAAGCAGATTGAGCTCGGATCTAGTATTGATTTTGGCATCTCTCGCTCCACCCAAACTCTATTTTATTACCCTGTTGTTGTTCTGCAGCAGAGCTGAATATGATGCTAATAACCAAGCTCATTTTGGTCTTCAGAAACAAAGCAAATGCTTCAGAAGGCACCGATGTTTGATGAGTTTTGTTGAGACTGTGGACCAGTTGACTTGTGTGGGTGTTTCAGAGTGGACGGTGGGTCGCTTGAACGCAGCAAATTTAGAGCTGACCTTTTACAGAAATATATTACTGTGGAAATGGATCGCGGTTAGGCAAGCGCAGCTGACCTGTACCTCATAATGATTTATGGATCGCACCTCAGTTCTGATGAAGGCAACGGCGAGGACATTGACACCTGTGCACCTTTTAGCTCTGGCGTGAAGCTAATGCGCTTTCGGTTAGTGATTTCCAATATCCAGCTTTGTTCCATGGCATTTGAAAGCAATCTGAAACTTTGCAGGCTAATGCTAGCCAACCTGGCCGATGCAATTCTGAATCATCAATTTTCAGAACCCTTCTGTAAACAAATTCTTTGTGCATATACAGTACTGTGCAAATGTTTTAGGCAGGTGTGGAAAAAAAATGCTGTAAACAAAGAATGCTTTCAGAAATATAAATAATGATTGTTTATTCTTATCAATTTACAAAATGCAAAGTGAGCGAACAAAAGAAAAATCTAAATCAAATCAATATTTGGTGTTGCTACCTTTTGCCTTCAAACCAGCATCAATTCTTATGGTCCCCACAGAGCCCTGATCTCAACATCCTCCAGTGTGTCTGGATTACATGAAGAGACACAAGGATGTGAGGAAGCCTACATCCACAGAAGATCTGTGGTTAGTTCTCCAAGATGTTTGGAACGACCTACCAGCCGAGTTCCTTCAAAAACTGTGTGCAAGTGTACCTAGAAGAATTGATGCTGTTTTGAAGGCAAAGGGTGGTCACACCAAATATTGATTAGATTTAGATTTCTCTTTTGTTCATTCACTGCATTTTGTTGATTGATGAAAATAAATGATTAACACTTCCATTTCTGAAAGCATTCTTTGTTTACAGCATTTTTTCCACACCTGCCGAAAACTTTTGCACAGTACTTTTGCATGTGTCTGGAGTCAGAGGAATGGGTTTGTGAAGCAAAAGTGGTCCAGTGTGCTGCAGAAACTTGTTTTCAAAATGACTCACCAGTGAGCAAAATGGGCTCTTGCTAACGAAGCACAGTTTCAGAAGTAGCCTGCAGTAAAGCTGGGGTTGATATTGCTATTGCTGTGCATGCATGTGCACAAATGTGTGTGTGCGCGTTCCTAGAGGTCTGCAGAACCTAACCAAGGTTAATCTTTTTGCCTTCGTCTCAAATTCACTGTTGGAAAACGGCTGCTGACTGAATACAGTTACACATTTGTGTACTGTGAGCATGATTTGTTTGTGTTGCAGTAGAACAGCCTCATTATGGAACGTGTTTACATTGCCACGCCACACAAACCATTTCTCAAACCACCTTCTCCACCGAATCTAGGTTAGAACACTATAAGAAGATACCTACAGGTCCGCAGTTAGAAAAAAAAAACAAAACATTCATGTGTGCATGAATAGATAAGACAGGAATAAAGGGAACGACAGGCAGAGCAGCAAGATGAAGAGATGTAGAAGAGTGAGAGAAAATGAAATAGAACATGAGGGGGGAAAGGAGGAAGGGAGGAGGGATGGAAAGGTGTTTTACATATCTATTAATATTTAATCTCCAAGAGAATATCACTAACCTCTAGATAGCATAACACAAAGTCTCAGTTAAAAGACATAAGCCGTATGACAGATTTAGGAAAAAAAAAAAACTTTAAAAAACAGACGGGGGGACACAGGTTTTATTTCGTCTCTTCTGTTTATCCTCATTAAGTTACAAAGGGGCTACTCAGTGAAATGGCTAATCAAGCTAGACGCAATTAAATGGATGCTCTAAGAGGCCGTGACTTTTTCCTCCTGATTCGCTTGACGAAGCCCGATGATAATTGAGTCTCTCGGGGAGTCTCTTTCTCTCTCTCTCTCTCTCTCTCTCTTTCTCTCTCTCTCTCTCATTCTCATTTTCCAGAAAGAGTGAATGGTTTGTCTATTGGAGCGAATGCTACTAGGTGTGTAATGCAGTCTACACATTAACAAATAGGAAAAAATGGCTACAGGAAGAACTTTGGCTACTAAAGAGAAAATGTCCAGGGGCATCTTTAATCAAATATCTGCCAGATTGTTGCAACAGCAATACACCGGAGACTGATGTATGAGAACCAGAGTGAGAGAGACAGAGTCTAAAGGCTTGCTTCCAGACTCTGACATAAGTGATCACTGATTGATAAATGGCAGAATCTTTTGCATTATTGAAGATCCTCTGCCAGGGCCAGCTCTTCTCTGACAGGATTTCATTAGCACTGGCAAGACTGACCCAGGTGCTTTGGTGGCGGCTACATGTCCCGTTCTGGCCTCAAATATAGAGAAGATCATATTCATTAAGTCTTGCCAAAATGGAAAAGCGGTTCCCTCACAGGACTAATTACACACATTCCCATCTGGCTCCAGGAGATACCGTAATTCAGACGTAACCAAATTAACCTTGTCATAGCCTGCTTTTCTCCAGGCCACTTTTTGCAATCGGGCAACAGCAATGGACCTCTGGCGACTAGCCGACATTCAGAGCTGTTGAGATTTGGGGCCATTTAGGGAGATCAAAGTCATTCTGCAGTGATGACAGACTTTAACATATCAAAAGTATGTACAATAATATTATTATTATTATTATTATTATTATTACAATTATAATACAGTCCCGATCAAAAGTTTAAGACCACTTGACAAATGGCAAAATATCATATGTTGCATGGTTGGATCTTAACAAGGTTCCAAGTAGAGCTTCAACATGCTATAAGAAGAAATGGGAGTGAGACAAAACATTTCTTTAGAGCATGCAATTTATTGAAAACCATGCTTAAACTGAAACAGGCTGTTTTAGTGGCCTAGTGGGCAGTGGTGGCCTAGTGGTTAAGGAGTTGGCCCCACATCGGAAGATTGTGGGTTCGATTCCCTCACAAGTAGGTTGCCCTGAGGTACCCCTGAGCAAGGTACCGTCCCCGTCACTGCTCCCCGGGCGCTTTCAATAGCTGCCCACTGCTGCACGGTGTTTGTGTGCATGGGTTAAAAGCAGAGGTCCAATTTCGTTGTGGTTCATGGTGTGCAGTGCTGTGACCTCGCAATGACAAGGGTTGTCACTTTCACTTTTTTCACTTTTAAAATTAAGGCCATTACTGGTGCCGACTGCAGCCCCATAACCACCAGACGGCATCTGAGACTGAAGGGCTTCGACAAACGCCTTCAAAGGCCTCGTCTCCTTGAACACCACAGAACTGACCGTTTGGACTTTGCAAGAGAGCACCAAACATGGGACATTGAAAGGTGGAAGAAAGTTTCATTCTCTGATGAGAAAAAATGTAACCTTGATGGTCCTGATGGTTTCCAACATTACTGTCATGGCAAGCAGATCCCACCTGAGGTGTTTTCTATGTGCCACAGTGGAGGGGCCGCCACAATGGTCTGGGGTGCTTTTTCCATCAGTTGGAACAATGGAGCTTCAGGAGGTGCAGGGGCATCAAACGGCCACTGGCTGTGTCCAGATGTTGCAGAGAGCATCCCTCATGACTGAGGGCCCTCGTTTATGTAGTAACAACTAGGTTTTTCAACAGGACAACGCTACAGTACACAATGTCTGCAGGACAACGGGACTTCTTCCAGGAGAATAACATCACTCTTTTGGACCATCCTGCGTGTTCCCCTGATCTAAATCCAATTGAGAACCTTTGGGGATGGATGGCAAGGGAAGTTTACAAAAATGGACAACAGTTCCAGACAGTAGATGCCCTTCGTGCGGCTGTATTCACCACTTGGAGAAATGTTCCCACTTACCTCATGGAAACACTTGCATCAAGCATGCAGCGACGAATTTCAGCAATAACGGTGGAGCTACTCATTACTGAGTTCATGTTTGGAACTTTGATTTCTGGGTTGGGGGGGGGGTTACGGGTTTTTTTTTTTTTTGAAGGTGTGGTCCTAAACTTTTGATCAGTTGTAAAACAGCCTGTTTCAGTTTAAGCATTGTTTTCAATACATTGCATGTTCAAAGAAATGTTTTGTCTCACTCCCATTTCTTCTTGTAGCATGTTGAAGCTCTACTTGGAACCTTGTTAAGATCCACCCATGCAACATATGATTGTTTGCCATTTGTCAAGTGGTTTTAAACTTTTGCTCGGGACTGTATATACTTGTTTAAGACATCATGAGATTGATCAGAGGATGGAAGAAAGACACAATTGAGAAACTACTAGGTAATTGTTTACATTTTAATATCTAGGGACTGAAGCAAAAGTTAAGGAATAGATCATAATTGCAGGGTATCACAATAATAATCAGCATTTTGATAATACACTTTCACTATTAAGCATTTGTATGGTTAGTTTAAATTAATGAAACAAACAGAACGATAAAGATAAATCCAAGTGTCACAAATAAAAAAAACTTCGCAGACAGCCTTCAAAGAATGATGGAAAGTGAATAATATATATTTGATTTGTTCTCAGGCACTAAAGTCCTACCCATCTCGTTTATATTGTAGATAAATGTTGAGTTAGTACTACAGCTAAATGGATATTAGCTCTCCCTTAAGCCAAGTGAATATTTATATTATCAGTTATAAAATACAGAAGGGAGAGTGGTGGCAAATTAAAACAAAGGTAAGCAACAGAGGGTATTAAAAGGGGAAAAAAGTGAAAGCAACTATTCTCGTCATTGTGAGAACACAGCAGAGCACACAGTGAACCGCAACGAAACTGGACCTCTGCATTTAACCCATGCACACAAACACACACCGTGCAGCAGGGAGCAGCTATGAAAGCACCCGGGGAGCAGTGACAGGGATGGTACCTTGCTCAAGGGTACTTCAGGGCAACCTACTGGTAATTAGTTTGAACCCACAATCCTCCGATCCTGTGGCCAACTGCCAAACCACTAGGCTACCGCTGCCCTTCGGTTAAAAGCATGAATAATAATAAATGTGTTTAAACTAAAAGTGTTCAAGTCTTTGTGTTTACCAAGGAAATGTGTGCAATCGGAAGAGTCGTTGTTGGAAGGTGTTTTGCATTTAAATGACTGCGATGAGGTACAGTAGTAATAAACGGTGAAAAGGTTGTTTTGCCCCTTAAAAACATAACGACATGCTAGCTGTTTCTTTCCTGTACCAAAGATTCAAGATTAAGACAGAAAAACTAAACTGAGCGAGTTAAATATTTAGAAATGATAACTGGACCTCATATCATTCTTACAACAAGAAGACTTGCTCATGAAATACAGTTTTAGGCAGGTGTGGAAAAAATGCTGTAAACAAAATGCTCAAAATTGGAAGTGTGAATCATTTCTTCTAGGTACAGTTGCACACAGTTTTTGAAGGAACTCGGCTGGTAGGTCGTTCCAAACATCTTGGAGAACTGACCACAGATCTTCTGTGGATGTAGGCTTCCTCACATCCTTCTGTCTCTTCATGTAATCCAGACACACTGGATGATGTTGAGATCAGGGCTCTGTGGGGGCCAGAAGAACTGATGCTGGTTTGAAGGCAAAAGGTAGTAACACCAAATATTGATTCGATTTAGATTTTTCTTTTGTTCGCTCACTTGGCATTTTGTAAATTGATCAAAATAAACAATCATTATTTATATTTCTGAAAGCGTTCTTTGTTTACAGCATTTTTTCACACCTGCCTAAAACTTTTGCGCAGTACTGTACATCCACATTTAGACAAATGAGTCGAATCTCTGCTAAACCACAAGCTACAGTAGCGCACTCTACACATTTTAAACTACTACGACTGTGACTTGCCTGGCATTGGCTGGACTATATAGGCACAGTTAATGAGCCATAAAATTCCACACTAGTTTAATGGAAGCTATTAGTTTTCTTTTTAGTGATTCTTTTCTACCTCGTTGATTTGTTCTGATCCATAATGAACTATTCACTGTCAGCAAGCAAACGTCCATACACTTTCAGTACCCCATGCTGCTAGAATTATAGCTGTCATAGCATTGTTTAGATGTTTGGATGTTTTGTCTGTTTGTCTTGTGTTTTGAACATCCGCCTCAGGTGCAACATCATGATCGAGAAAGAGAATTGGAGAGAGATGGGTAGTTTAAACTGATCTAAACTAAGTAATCTTAAAAGCCCACAATTACGCTAGTGTATTTATTACATCAGATTGCTTCAGTTTCCTTTTAGTGACTTTGTATCTTTTAAGATTGCTTCTGATAATGAAGAGCTCACTCACATCTCAGCAAAAGGATGTCTGTATACTTGTTATAGTACTCTGGCCTTAATAGTGTTGCTAGCAAAAGCTCTCTGCTTCTCGCACTGCTGCCACAATGATGGCATCATCTTCCCCTTCTATTTCACTCCTCTGCTGTAGCGTCATGACAGAAAATGAACTGGAGCTGACATTTTCAATTTTTGCAACAATGATTGCGATGCAAGTCGGCCTCCCGGTCTGGTCCTCTAAGATCCCTCAGCAAATTACTGTGGTGTATTAAATAGAACTGTTCTAAGAAGACTTTCTCTCATTATTTATAACACAGACACTCCAAATGTTACTTACAGAGCTGTGTTTCCTTTGGTAGTCTGAGTATGCCCGAAGATTGAGGAAGTCAGTTTTTTTTTTCTTTTTTTTTTTGCTAAGACCTGTCAGCCTAAAACCCACTGAGAGGTAAAGTGAATAACTATGATTGTCTCATTACAGTTGCTCCTCTCAAGGGGAGGGTACATTGATCAGTAGGTGAACAGTCAGTTCTCCTAGTTAGTCGGTTAGAATCAGAAGAAATGGGTATGCAATACATGGTTGGGAACAATGACAAAAATGTCCTGGTCCTGGTATCAGAGTGGACGTTTCTTTGATACATACCACCTACCTGAATACTGTTGACTTCTTCAACACGGCAGAAGTTGCTACATGAGATGTCGTCAAGGTGACTTGATCTTCGGATTCCCCTCATCTCAATCTGATCCCGGATTAGTGTTTTACTGCTGGCAGAACACTCTGGGCCAGGGGAGCGCCGCCTTAAAACTTAAAGGGACTTCATTGTGCCAGAGACCATAATACACTTTAATAGGTCTTGTGGAGCCCATGTCTCCGTGAGTCAGAGCTGTTTGATAACCACAATGCCATGTTAATATTATGTCTGTGTGTGTGTGTGTGTGTAACTAGAGAGAATAGCTTGGGAACTTAGTAGAGGAGTGTGTGAACAAACATTCCAAATAAAAAAGAGTGACGAGATTTGGTAAGCCCTGCAGTCATTCTATTTCAGCTACAGGGTCTATTGCCATGTAGTCCTATCGGACAGCCATTTCACTTCTGACAAATGGCAGGAATAGAATAATAAATAAGAAAAGAGAGGTGGAAGGATGATTCATTCAATCTTCAAAAGTTTTGTTTATCCTGCCGGGGTATCTGACAGCTAAATAATGTCATTGTTTACAGCTATAAATAGGATCTCTGCCTCTCAATTCATCAAAAGCAGCATCTGCCAGCACAGTAACAGTAATATAACTACAGCTATAATCTACTCTGAACTATAAACCTGCAAGACTTGCCTGGTTGCTTTGGTGGAGGGAATGTGTTCCATTCAAGCCTCTGATTTAGCAAAGATTATATTCAGATTACAGTAAAATATGAAATATGAACACATCAACCATTCACTATCAATGTGTGTGTGGGTGGAGGTGGGTGTGTGTTTTTCGCCCACCTGTTGACTCCTAATATTCTCACAGTCCATCTGACCTCTCAAAACGAGTCGATTCTTAGCTTGCCTTTTCTGCCTCTTGGCTAGCTTTCTTTCTTCTTTTTTTTTTTTTCCTTTGTTTTTTCCCTCGTTTGTTCTATTTCATAACAGGCACTCTCTCTCTCGCGCTTTCTCTCATGTATGTTTGCATGTATGTTTGTATGTATGTGTGTGTATATATATATATATATATATATATATATATATATATATATATATATATATATAATAAAACACCAGTAATCTTTATGAACATTTGCTGCTGTAGCCTCTAGCATATGTGGTGTGTGTTGCTTGCAGCGGTAATTACTGTACTACACTGACCTGCACAAACCTATTGTCATGGCAACTGAGTAGCGCTCTCTCTCTCTCTCTCTCTCTCTCTCTCTCTCCCCCCATTTTCTCACATTCTCTTCCCATTTCAACTCTCCAGCATCCTTCTTCTTTTCCTCTTCTTTTCCTTTTCCTCCCTCCTCTCCCACGTGGGTAGCAGAAAGTAGGGGTTGGTGATTTGCAGTTAACATGCTGCTTGACGTCTCTGGGTGCTATTCAGAGAGGCTGTAAGACTCACTGGCTGTAAGACTTGAGTCACAGTTCCATGGTAAAGGGCAGGATCACAAGACATCTTGGCCATCACTGGCCATCTGTCAGCTTGCTTTATCCTGTTCCCTCCCTATTCCCCCATTCCAGCCGCCTGCTACACATGAAGACCTTTTTATTGTAGCAACTGTGCAGTGTGAGCTCACTGCCTTGAATAAACCAAGTCCCTCAGGTCAGCTCAGTGTGGGTCCGAACACACACACAAAAGTACAGATATACACACACACATGCGCACACACACACACACACACACACACACACACACACACACACACACACACACACACACAAAACAAGAACCCAAAAAATATAAATTATTGTCCATTTATTCGGCTCAATTGACTATATAGGTGCTTTTTGTAGTTTACAATTCTCAACGGTATCCATATTTTTCTCTGCATCAGTTGTTAACTTAGTTTACCTGTTCGGATATGCAAGTGGTGTGTTATTAATGTTTACTGTCCTCTCTTTTAAACACATCTATCCTGTTGATGCAACTTACAGATCCACCTTACACTTGGAATTTTGGCCTCCAGAATTTCCCACAGAGGCTTGGTCTGATTGACTTCTGGGGAGTTTGGATGCAAAGTCAACATTCCTCAAATCATTCCTGAACAGTTTTTGCAGTGTGGCATTCTACAGAGGCCACTGCCATTAGGGAACATTGTTGTCATGAAGTTCTGTACACGGCCAAGAGAAGTGTTTAGGTAGGACAGCTTAAATTCCAGGTTTCCCAGCAGAATAGTATCCAGAGCAGCACATTCCCTTCACCGGCTTCACATGCTTCCCTTCCAGACCCTGTCAGTAGTTTAATGTATTGGTTGATTGATATATTCAGAATGATAGTGTGACTCACTGCACTTCTTGTGTCTACAGATGGTATATACACAAGGAGGCACACAAACACAAGGATACATACAAAAATACTCCGAGCGAATGGTAACAGCTCTGTGTGATGTCATCTAGCATGTTGGTCGTGAGAAGTGTTTTTTTATTCCCCCTCATTCACACTTTTTTTTTCAGCACATGATTAATGGGGTAATCAAGTGCTGCAGCACATCAGACTGAGGATATGTGCGAATAAACATTTCTCAAGCTCAGCTAGATAAGATAATGGCCTATAGGATCAGATAAAGTGTATCTCTCTCTCTCTCTCTCTCTCTCTCTCTCTCTCTAACTCTCTCACACACACACACTCACTCTCTCGCTCTCTCACTCTCACTCTCCTTTCTTTTCCTCTCCAGCTTGATTTTTTTCAAGTTTGGCCTACTTTCAAGAAGTTGAACACATCATAGCCGGGTAGTGTTGGAGTACAGCGCACCCAGGGTGAAAAATAGAGGTAGACAGTCCAACATCGGTGCGAGGCTACCACCAGGAGAGGTGTTTGTGTGAGCTTGTCTTTGAGACAGAGAGAGAAAAAGTGCAACAGAAATACACATAGCATTCTGACAGGTATATATAACAGAACAGCAAAAAGCTGTGAGGTATCAATGTGTGCTTTGATGCCATTCAGACGCATTGCTACATGTAGATCTGTGTCATCCTGTATGATTCCACTATTGATCATTTTTATACTCCCTACACCTCCTATTACACAGCCTATGGGTGAAGCATTCTTCATTCTCCTCAATTTGGTCTAAATATAGCCAAGGGTCCTCACAGATCCTTTAAAGATGTAACTCTGTGTGTGTGTGTGTGTGTGTGTGTGTGTGTGTGTGTGAGAGAGAGAAAGAGAGTGTGTGTACATGTGCCCTGCAGTAAAAAGGTATGTTTCAAGATAAGTGGGCTTGGTAGAATAGTCTTGTCAGGTTGATGGTGACTAATGAGTCAGTTTTATACTTACACACCACTAGAGAGCCCAGTTTCAATGCTTCTGTCTTCTGTCCAGTGTTTACAAATCTAAAAAAAAATTTTATGTGTGAGCGCGTCCGGCCACTTTAATAAATTCAATTACATCAGGACTCAGTAGCTGAGTGAGCTCATAGTGCAAAATGCATGAGCACAAGCTTAATTTGATATCTTTGCCTGTCTAGTGATATCTAAAGCATTTCTAATGCAGTTCTAAACCACCCCACCACATTCGTTTTGTGATGCTCTCTCTTTCCCCAACTCATCTCGAATTTCATGAGTATGCTAGGTCACAGCCATAACTTATGAATAGCAACAGAAAAAGCAAGTTGTAAAGTCTTTAGTGTGTCAACATTGTTTCTATTCAAACTGTTACCGCCCCCCCCTCATTCCATTCATGTCTGGAACAGCTTTGTATGAAACAGTTTTGGTTATGTCACAAAACAGTGCTTGAGCCCAGACTGTTTTGTGTACAACAGAGCAGTCAGACAGAAGTGAGTTCATTATCATATATCGGTTTTATTCAAAGAAGTATTGAGAGTTTGAAATAACTGTGAAATGAGGTTAAGGTTAGAATTAGGCTTAGTATGACCCATAAATTAGGCTTAGTGTTACAACCTCAACCTCTTCTTTTTAGGAGGACAAGTTTTGAACCCTGTTTTGAAAAGGAGGGGACTGTGCTCCCTCTTTAATCACATTTGAGACACACACACACACACACACACACACACACACACACACACTCACACTTTTATCAGCCACAAAAAAAACCTTAAGTGTTCTGTGAAGGTAAAGAAAAATCAGCTTACAGCTGAATCACTACACACAGCTCTCTAGTGTAACCACCTCGAATGACCTCAAATTAGTCAGCAGTTTATGTAATCTATTAAAGTGTTGGTGGCTTGCACAAGCAAGGCGTGGCATTATTCTCTATTGCCCCCCCCTCCTTCTCTTTTAGCAGACGTTTTTACAAGGCCCCTTTTTATTGAACTCATTAATTGTTTGTTAGATGTGCAATTAAAAAGGCTAAGGGAAACATCTTGTTACCAGCTGGGATCATTATGTGCTTTTTAGGGGCATGAACATTTAGGGAGGCATTTATCACCCCAGTGGGGGCCATGTACAAGGACTGCAGCAGTGTCAGTTTGTTAAAGTTTAACAGTCTGTGTGTAAATGACTTAACAAGAGTGGTTTTCCTTCTAGAAGGTAACATACCTGTGATTGGTTCATTTAATCTCTTTCTCACGGCCGATACCTGCTTACACCCGAGAGATTTTCTCGAGATATGCTGCTTGGCGTGAGTGAACAGGGGAGAAGACATGAGAAAGCAAGGTCATTTAGCTTTGATGTGTTAATTGGTTTTATTGAGGCATGAGGATTGTTAAAGTGAAAGTGATGTGAAAGTGACTTGTCATTGGAAAACAACACAGTACACAGTGAAACACAACAAAATGTATTCTTTGCATTTAACCCACACACGCAGCAAGGGATGGCTGTATCCAGTGTCCAGAGAACAGTGATGAGGACCTGCTTGTCCTGGACTATAAACCATGACCTTAGGGCCTAGTCCCTAAACACTAGGCCACCGCTGCCATATAGAGGACGTATTAGAGGATAAACTGATAAGAACGCATACTAAACTTGATCTTAACCAAAGGCAGAGAAGCGATCTACTACCTATTACTTTGGTTTGCAGGGACTTAGTCATCTTTGAGGCATCTGATGAGGTGTGTGTGTGTGTGTGCGCTTGTATGGCTAATATACCAGCTGGGAAATGTCTCACATCATTGTATCATGCATTTCCATATTAATTGAAAAGCAATGTAAATATCTCAGTATTCATTATTTTTCATGCGTTCATTCATTCATTCAATCATCCATTCATTCATCCAGTCTCTCTCTCTCTCTCTCTCTCTCTCCCCCCCCTCCCCCCTCCCCCCTTTCTCTTATCACACTAAGAGGAGCAGACTGCACGCTTGACAGCTTGGAGGATAATGCCATATAGAGGTGCTGTGGCCTCTCTTCCATTAAGATAGCAAGTATAGCCATAACCTAATCCCACTGAGCCATCACGGCCAATGAATACCAACAGTGTGCACGCTGTAAACAAGCACTTACACACACAATTAAAGTTCATGGTCAAGTGCCATCTATGGTTTGTTGATTTCCATGTTCTTCTGTACCTCTTACATACAGTCACCCCACTCTGTGGCCTCATTGGCGATGCAAATTCACAGTATAGGATTAAGCACACAAATTGCTGCCGTCAGTTTATGCTAATGGTGTCTTTCAAGCATTAAGTACAATTCGCCAGATTTGTCATTTTATATTCAGTGAAATCTTGTACAGTGTACTTTTATATATGTTTTAAATGAAACAGCAAGATGTATTTCAGTAGTTTTGTTGTTCTGTTTTGGGAACAAATAGAAGTTAAATTATATGATTATTTCTTTAAAACGATGGGTGTTCTGGATGTAAATAGGACCCTTTCACAATTCCTGGGCCACTTTTGCCAGTAAATGTGTGTGAGTAACCTGTTTTGGGCAGGTTGCTGAAAGTACAGTCAATG
The DNA here is from genome assembly GCA_017165825.1 of Hepsetus odoe. NCBI lineage: Eukaryota > Metazoa > Chordata > Actinopteri > Characiformes > Hepsetidae > Hepsetus > Hepsetus odoe. The sequence goes on along the minus strand of CM029379.1, from coordinate 18,894,316 downwards.
ATAATACAGGTGATTTGGAAATTAGATGGTGCAGTATTTTATAGTGAATCGCGGTTCATCTCTAGATCTGTCAAAACCGGACACACCCATTTTTACAAGATTAGTATTTACAGCTTTGTTAAATGTTAATTTTTTTTTTTAAATTGCATTTGACTTCAGTTCAATCATTTTTAGCTTGTTAAAACGGTTAACTCCATACTATTAAATACTAACACGCGTTACCAAAGTGTGGGTCGTTTTTTCCACAGCAGCTTCCGGTATATTGCAGGGGTGGTCTAGTGGTTCAGGAGTAGGTCCCAAGGATTGGAAGATCATGGGTTTGAATCCCAGACCAAAAGGCAAGGTACCATCCCCATCCCTGCTCCCTGGGCAGCTTTAAAAAGCTGCACAGTGTGTATGGATAAAATGCAGAGGTTGAATTTCATTGTGTCTCACTGTGTGCTGTGCTGTGCTGTGAGTGTTGTGCTGGAAGAGTGGGAGAGATTGGGCTTAGAGGCAGGAGAGGGATCTATTCATCTTCTGAGGTGTTTTAACTTCTGCTGAGGAATAGTGGAGAGGGGTAAAAAACAGGCGTGGGGCAACTTATTGCTGCCTCTTATTCCACACACACCTGTCGAGCGGCCAGGGCCAGCATTAATATTTATAGAACAGCCAGATTTCGCTCATATTTTCAAATCCATTTTCTTCACTTAATGCCTTTATCAGGCTTTTCTGCCTCCATTTACTTTTTTTTTCTCCTCCACCCAAGCTTAAGGGTCATATCTCCTGCTCACTGTACTTACATAGTTCAACTGTGTAAGATTCAAATGTGCTCTTGGAAAACACATTCCACAAAAATACAAAAGACAGAAAATAAAATCAAACAAACTGAGCAGTGGAACAGTGTAAAGGATAGGGTAGAATAGTGTCAAGGAGAAGCGGGTGCTGCAAATGCTGCTAATTTATCTCGTGAATTTTTTCGTGAGTAGTAGATTTCAAATTTGAATTTCAGAGGTATATGGTTGCTGTTGTCATTAAGCTTCTGAAATGGTAGCTTTATCGGAGGTGGAAATGCTTAACGGTACTTAACGAAATTATATTTCTTGCCTTTTTGTTGATCATTTCTATTTGTCCATTTGTTGTGAAATGTTTGCACAATGCAATGTCTACCTTTTTTTCCACATCAAATGCTGATTCGTTTTTTGTTGGAGTGACGGGGTGATTATTCCAGAGTGGTTTGCCAGAACGAAAATGTTATCTGACTAAGAGTCATGAATATTGTAGCTTGGATGTGTCCGACATCTGTTTGTGGTATTTTTGACTGAACTACTGTATGTCTTTTAAATGCAGTTTTAACACAAATTCTTTTTAAGCAAGGCGCTATGATTTTTGCACTTTTATAACACACTTTTGTTTGGTGCTATTTGGACATGATGAATGAGTAGCAAGATGAAAATTCAGACACCCCTTAAACAGCCCTTGTAAAGCAAGTCATAATGGGAAAGGCTAATTTATTCAGCCAATTTTCTCATTTTTTTCTCTATTAGGTGTCTGCCAGTTGCCTGTTTTCTGTAAAACCTTTTATGTTTATCTTTTTTCATACACCATATTTATGCACAAAAACATATAATCAAATCTCTATCTGCGGCTCTTTCCCTTTCTTTATACATATATTTATACATATATCACACACACAGTACTGTGCAAAAGTTTTAGGCAGGTGTGAAAAAATGCTGTAAACAAAGAACGCTTTCAGAAAGGGAAGTGTTAATCATTTATTTTCATCAATCAACAGAATGCAGTGAATGAACAAAAGAGAAATCTAAATCAAATCAATATTTGGTGTGACCACCCTTTGCCTTCAAGACAGCATAAATTCTTCTAGGTACACTCGCACACAGTTTGTTAAGGAACTCGGCTGGTCGGTCGTTCCAAACATGACTGTGTTTCAACCTCCGTGTGACATTGATGATCATCAGCACCTGTTTGGTAAAACTGGTTGATCAGACACCGACTATAATCCTACAGAATCCCTGACTTTGTGCAAGTGTACCTAGAAGAACTGATGCTGGTTTGAAGGCAAAAGGTAGTAACACCAAATATTGATTTGATTTAGATTTCTCTTTTGTTCATTCCCTGCATTTTGTTGATTGATGAAAATAAATGATTAACACTTCCATTTCTGAAAGCGTTCTTTGTTTGCAGCATTTTTTCCACACCTGCCTAAAACTTATGCACAGTGCTGTATATATGATACTCTTCATTTTATAGTTTACTGTAAAGTGTAGCTTAGAAATATGTTTTCTTCAAGTGATTCACTATCAGAACCTGATTGAAGTCATATATCTGTTTTGAAGCTGAGGGCCATCAGCATCAGAGGAAACAGTCACTGCATACGCGTAGTTCTTAAAATCATAAACTGTGTCTTTATATGACTTCTACAGTTCCAACAATTTTTCAGTCAATCTTAATCCTTTTTTTTTTCTTTTTTCCCATGTACTGCTTGCTTTCATGGTCAATCATTAGGTAAGTAGTCTTTCCTTTATATGTATCATGACCCAAATTGCATAGACTTAAATGGATGGGATTTGTTCTGCAAATAGGCAGTAAATGGCAAGTGGATTGAGATCGGACAGCTGGCATAAAACCCACATAAATGATAGAATCTGTTTTTTTAAGGTAATCTGTTAGGTTAGTATGTCATCTAAGGAGTGTTTGTTTTGTTTATATGGAGTAATTTACTATATTAATTGGCATGTTAGGTTAACATGCCATTTAAAGAGTATTCTTTTGTTTGTTTTTTTGTCGTTTTAAGTGGGGGGGGAAGCAGTGCAACATGACTGCCCCAATTAAATGTATGTCAACTCAGCAAAGAGTTTTTATGCTCTCCCCTTTCTTTCTCCATAGCAGTGAGGGAGGTTTATGAATTGCAATCTGCATAGCGGTGGCAGGTATCGATGTATTTTGTCAAATGGGCAGGCTAGTCGGACAGCTCAGAAATGTAATTGACTGGAGGCCATCTACACAGTCGGGAAGATAATAATGCAATTTGCCTGGCTATTGAGATGATAACTAAAACTTCCCAGCTCACTTGCCCCCCACCTGCCTGAAAGGCAGAGTATGTTACATCACACCTCAGCCTGCCTGTCCATTTTCCTTTTAACAAAGTGTTTTTCATACTACAGAAGCTCCGAACACCTGATGATCTCTAGCTTTTTATAAAGACACAAGGCTGACATTTCAATCTTAATAGAAGCAACCCAAGTTCAGGTTCACAGCTGCCGTTTGTGGGTGTTCGTATCAGAATAAATAGCTCTTTTGCTTTGTTTCCCCATGTACATTTGCAATCATGATGATTATCCTTGGAAGCCTTTCGATCACTTTGCCTATGAAAGGGTTATTATCTCCAATGGCTTTTCTGTCAATTTATCTTCTCGCATCTCATTCACTGTACGCAGAACACTCTTTCTTCCTCTTTTTCTGTTTGTTGGGGCATATCTAAAAAAAATTAATAAATCACATTTTGCTTCGCAATAGGAGAATAATGAGAATTTTGTCAAAAGGCATAAGTCATTTTTATGATTTGACCAATAGTTTTCTCCTAGGAAATTGGGGAGTTTTTAATGTTTAAAATGACAGATTCCTTTACTGAATTTTTCTTTTATAATAACTACATGTAATTCCTGAAAATTGTCTTTAGAAAATGGACAAAGAAGCTTACGGAATTAACTCCTTTAAAGAGCACTTGCCACAGGCAATTTACATCTATAACTTTAAATACAAAAAGGGGGTGGCATGAATAATGCTTTCCCACTCAAACATCATGGCTGAAAAGCCCTTGGGCTAGTGATCTACCCAAACATTTGCCCAGTCGGTCCTCACACCAGACAGTACGTAGGTTATCCCAGGTCAAAAACTGACATGAGGAGAAAATGTAAAAATGCACAGAAATAATACCTTTTGGAGTGAGAGTTAATATTAAGAACGGAGTCAACTGAGATAGAAGGAGGGATTTCAGGAAAGCCAGGGAAATGATTATGAATAAAATCTTGGATTTATAAGTATCTGGGGGGGGGAAAAAAAAGAGTCTTCTGCAGGTGAAACCCTTGCATTAACTAATCAAAAAATGCAAAGGTTCTATCTATGTAAAGACGACTGGCATAGATAATCCCCCCAGATTGTGAAAGCCCTATCTATAACAGAACGAGGAAATATAGTGTTAGAGTGTACAGAAGATGATAGAGGTGCTGCCTGAAATCCAAAGTGTCATTGGAATTGAGTAGAGATCTCGAGGCACTTTTTAACTAGAATACTGCTCGTGAATCCTGATGATTATAATGGCAGGGACTGGCGTAGGGAGAAAGTCAATTTAGAAGGACCACACAAAGCATCCTCCATCTGTAGTTCCTGAAAACACAACCAAATATTTAATCATTTCTAGAAATATCTTAAATGGCATTGTTTAAAGGTTCTAGGCTATAGCGGCATCACGAGTGGGCTTGAATTATGCAAATTTTACCAAAAAATTTATCTTTCTGGGTCAGAAATGAACAGTTGGAGATCTGAGCATACAGTGACACTTTTGCTCAAACCCCTGCATGTGACTAGGCCTCATTATTTATTTATTTATTTATTTTTAAGACATTGGCCTTTTTTTTTTTCTTTTTTTTTTTCTAGATTATAATGATCTGATAAATGTGTTTAGTAGTAGAGAAGTTAATTAGCAAATGCCATCAAAAACTCAGCATGGACGCTGCAAAGGGTTGATCCAACCGCAATGTTTCAGGATGAATGTAAACGAATGTTTAAGAACCTAAAAAAGTTCCCTAAATGTATGGTTCTTGATGGTTTGATGGTTAAATGTTATTCTAACCTCAGTTTTGATTTGGGTTGCAGTAACAAAGAAAATTGCAGACCCAATTATTTACATTTATAATGCCTTAATTGTGTTCTGTTTTTCCTCATTGTTCATGACCGAGCTCAGCTCCTCAGGCGTTTTAAAGTAGTTCTACCCTTGGTCTTAGATTGGCAACTAGTCCAATGTGCATTAAAAACAAGTGTTTATCTGGTGTACTTTCGGCCTTATCTTCGTGAGCTCTCCAGAAGCTAGAGCTCCAAGGGCCTGTTCTCCTTCTGCCGTGCCCGGAGCCAGACTGGCCAAGCCGGCCTCTCATTAGTACTATTTTCCCATCGTCCCTCCTCCGCTGCGTCCTTGGGCTTCACTTTACCCCCTGCAACCACATCCATCTTTATGAAAGAGAGTGGGAGGAACAAGCCTTTATTATCCTTCATTGTGCTCCAAGTGGCAGGGAGGAGGACCCTCAAAATCCCTGCGTCTGATTGCATTAATTACTGTGCCTGCTTCATTAGCACTATTAAGCGGCAATGCAGGGGATTGGGAAATGAAGCATTTCTTTTTTTTTTTTTTTCTTCCCCTTTTTAATTAATCACAAATCCAGCCCTCTTGCTTAGAGCAGGGTGAGTAAATGACATTTGTTAATTGTTTAAATAACGCACAGTTTAACAATGATCTATTAATAAACGTAGCCTTCATTAAGGCACGCAGTCATATTGGCCTCTGGCTGCGCTGAAACTTTCACTTTGGTTGAATCATCTTTTTAGAGGGTGAGTTTGAACTTTGATGCGTTTTGGACTAGGGTGGCAAAGGGGCTGTTATTTTGACAGATTTGTGAATCAAAAAGACGGTACCGTCGCTTTTTTAAAGGCTTGATGCGAAAGTGGTTTCTGTGTTCTCTAATACATCTCCTTGTCTAGTGTTCTCTGGCAGAGATTAGTAAACAAATGTGGCAGCGGAGGCAGCCTCAAGACTCCAGCAAAAGTGGAATGTCAGGGGAATTCATTAAAGCTTAAGTTTCGCTGGGGCATGATTTGTATCTTTTTATTATTTCATTTTTTGTTGTTGTTCCTTTTTGGACCTTTCGGCAACCTTGCATTTACATTTGAAACCTTTGATTGCTGAATTGGCAAAAGGGCAATGCAAGAGAAGAATCAAGGTTTTCCGTTTGCTATCCTTTTTTTTTTGGTTTGTTTTGCTTTTATATGTTTTGTTTTGTGTGAGTTCAAGGTGATGAAGTGCAAGCTAAGCGCAAGCAGCAGATAGTAAGGATGGATGCTAGTTAGCAGCAAATCAATCTCGCGTTGTTCTCCCTCGTTAGCAATTACCAGCGTGCGTTACACTGTAGCACCTCAGGCACTTTGTCATCCGCAGGCAGGAGCCAAGCATCTAAGGCCTCCGAAAGCTCATACATCACCTCCCAGAGTGCATCGGTGTTGGCAGCCAACTTCCTGCCAGACATGCAGCGCTATCAGCCCTAACCATCAAGGTGAAATGTTTGCTGAGGTCAAAGGAAGTTAAGAGCTACTGGGTGTTCCTGTTGGCTGGGGTGGATTTGTGTGTGTGTGTGTGTGTGTGTGTGTGTGTGTGTGTGTGTGTGTGTGTGTGTGTGTGTGTGTGTGTGTGTGTATGTGTGTGTGTGTGTGTTTACTGGATGTCATACTTTGTAAACAGTTTGTGTGACAACGCTGCACAGCAAGACACTGAAGCTGACATTATGAGCTCTGTCTGTTACCAGAAGAGGGATTCCAGTAACCTTCCACAACAAACACACACACTCACACCCAGACACCTGCCACTGGCACATCCTCAGCTAAAGCTCTGCTTCTGGATTAGGCCCTGAGCGCAATCATCCATATTAGGCCAAAATGGAAACGGGGAGAAAAGCGCTTATTTGTAAAAGTCCAGGCACAAGTTAAGTGTTCTTAGCGTGTTGTGATTATCCCTAATGAAGCGAAACAGCTGGTGGGATGTCGGTTAAGGGGTCAGTCTTAATCTGCATTTACATAAAGCTTTCAGCCTGGCCATTGTTTTCTTCCGCCTGGCTCAATTTGCATTGTATGTTAAAAGGAAATGATACTATAGTCATTTTTCCTTATCTACATCCAAATGTAACAATGTGCTTCATTTCAAATAGCTGCTTATCTCGGAAGGCTTTCCTGGAATCTTTTCAGCATTGTTTGGGAGATTCTCTCCAAGACAGTTTTGCACTAGAAAGCCATTGAGAAAGCAGGTCATTAAGGATCTATAGGTGATCTCTAGGTCAATGAAAGGCCAGTGCAACTTTGCAGAATACAGATTTATGTTTGCAAGTATGTTCGTATGTCTGACGTTTTTTCATAGTGTTTCCCATCTGCATGACAGTTTTGCATAGAGAGCTGAGTGAAGGATAGTAATATGTTTCTTATGGACACACTGAAAACAACAGAAACACAACCAAAAGAAAAAAGCTGCTTGTAGCTGAACTAGCAGATGAGGGGGTCTTGCCTCTGATGCCTGTACTTTACTAGATGGACTTAAAAGAGCTTTTTCCAGGCCTCACTGTTTCCTTAAAGGAAAGCAGCCATGGCCCTTGCATTTTACGGCTGTCCACTTTCACAGAATTTGCTAAATTTTACTTTTTAATTGCAGGAAGGTGCTGTTTTATTCATAATAATAATTATGAATAAATGAATCAATAAACAAACAGTTACTTGAGTCAATAGATAGCTGAAGTGCTTTTCAGTGATTACTTTGTTCACCATTTATTATATTCCTAAGAAGAAGAAAACATCTGACTGCTGAAAAGGGCACGGAGCAAAAAGGCCCCTAAAGAAGGTGCCAGTTTCAGTGGCTGATAATTGTTTATCCCGGGGATCTACGGCAATTCCATTTGTATGCAAGTCATGGTGTATATCTATGGTGTTCTCTTCATTTAGTAGTACTTGAAACTCAATTTGAAAGACTTTTTCAGTATTCATTAGCTTTTCCCATTAACCTGGACACAAACATAATCATGGCACACCTTGCACCCACCAGCTACCAAAGGAAAAAAAAAGACGATCCACATCTTGCAACCTGCTGTTCACTTAAGGTTTAAATTAGCTTATCACTGTTAATCTAATATGACAGATACCATTTTTACTGAATGTTTTGATGCAGTCCATTCAAACTAATTCCTAGATCATGTGCTCGGCCCCTGCAGGGTGGGCCTGTGTTTATGGGAGGGGTCTGTGAGTGATTGCTGGAGGAATGCTGAGGCTGACATGTGTCAGAGATGATAAGGGGTCAGATGGCATTATTAACCTTTGGTCAGCCATGGCAAAACTGTCAGCAGTAAATAATTGCAGGCGCTGTATGCATGTCAGCTGACCTCTGGCCTTTGCTAACATCATTGAAAAATGGACACTGGATCGTATTTGAGTGCAATCTAGAACACATACATGGGTACACACACACACACACACACACACACACACACACACACACACACACACACACATAAACAGGCTGTAGTTGATTTTTAGATTTAGAGCCCTGGACCGATGGCAGCTGGACACAGGGCAGATGTCCCTTGAGTGATTTGTGCCAGCACACCATGTCCAGGCTACTCTCATAAATCACTGGCTTTCTATTACTTCACCTGTCTGGACTGTCAACTCTAAAACACACACACACACACACACACACACACACACACACACACACACACACACACACACACACGCACACATATTACTTTAAAAAATATATAAAAAAAAAAAGAAAATGCTGGATAGGGGAGGGGAATACATGAGCCACAAGTTTAAAACTAAAAGTATAAGTGCTTTTCTTTTGAAAATGTGTGAGAAAAAGAAAACTTTTTTTTCAGGTTATGATGGAAACCAAAATGTAGAGATTGTTGTACTTAAAATGGAATTCTAAATAAAATATTATATCATTTAAAATATATAATTCAATTTTAAAGACTCATGAGTTTAATGAGCCTGTGTGAAGAAACATTTTAGGGACCCTTATGTTTACATTATATGAATATATTATATGATTTTTAGATATATATCAAATATTCTTCAGATTCACAAATCACT